>JAQIWQ010000680.1:0-14566 GCA_034695825.1 Folsomia inoculata
CTAGTTAAATAACAAATTATGTTTGAAGTTATCCTATTTAATGTAAAATGAATAAATGAATGAATAAAACTGCTTACCCAGGCAATTCCGAAAGTCAGCATGGAATATGGATGACGCTTGGTTTTATTTTCAGCAGAAAACCTCTCCGGGTCAAATTTATCTGGCTGCGGGTAAATACTTGGGTCACGTTGAATTGACATATTGAAATGACTACAATTTGATCCTTTTTAATTGAGCAGGAGCAATTGTAGCTTGTAGTGCTCTATATATGATCCGATGGTGATCTCGCAACTATGCTTTTGATCATTCTTCTTACACATAGGCTGATTCGACCAAAACAATTACCTAAATACGATTAGTTCTGTTGTCCATCAAATTATCCATACTTTCTAATTTCTAAGCATCCAAATTTTATTTCATTATATAAGTACAAAATAAATTTTATTTCCTACCCGTTTACGAAATTTCCATAAAGCATGTCTCATCTCTTTCAAAAAAGCTAATAAAGCTAAAAGAATGAAAACCCCGTAAATAGCAAATATTCAAACTAAATTCAATAAGGTAATGTAGTCTGAATTTTTAGGAAAATAATTCGCTTTCCTTTGATGAAAAGAAGCAATTTCTAAATCTTTCCAAAATGCCAAAATTTCTCCCAAAATCTCCATACACCACTTGCCTTAAATACCTCGATACTGTGCAATACTGAATATGAATGTAATATTCTCCCCAATAAGTCTCAACGTTCAATTTCACTTTAGTATGTCCACTTGTACTACAAATTTCATGCACATATGCACCTTGTTGTGCCAGTTTGGACATGCCAGGACATGCCAGTTTGTTAAACTGATTCTTAATGACACTTGAAAATCATCAATCACTTGAATGCCTTGACTTGATGCCAATGGAGTGGTTTACCGACAGATATCAAGTTTCATACCACTCTTGACATTTTTAACTGCTTTTTTTTGCTTCTAGCCTCTAGTAACCTTTCTCCTGTTAAATATATATATATATATATATGTATATCTCGTTTACAGCAGGAATGAAGCTTAAAACTGATGCTTAAAACTCAAAAGAAACCCGTGTTTAGCAAAGTCTAATAAACCAAAATTTATTTTAATTTACTGAATTATGTAGTTTAATTCTAATTCTGCATCTTTTAAATTTTAATTAAATTGCCTTCAACTACATTGATTAAAACAATAAGTTCTACCATATACAACATTACCCAATTGTTAGCTTTATAAAAATGGCAGAAATAAATAAAATAACAGTTAAAATAGTGCTGAAACAATGTCCAAAAACAGCAAAAGCCGTAAAGGAACTATTATTAAGAAATAGAGTTCATGGTCATGATAATTGCCATTCTTGTCCCGTTTGCGGGTCAACGGAAAAATGGAGCTCTGATTCACAAGGCTATAATGGAATGACCCCAGTGCAAGTGAATTTGTTGCAGAACCTTATCTTGGCATTGACATTGGAAGCCTGTGGTGATACTTTAAAAAGTGACCAGGATGAGCGTGTGCAAAATTATATTTGCGAAAAGTGCATCGCTAAATTTGCAAAGTTGGAATCACTTCAAAAGGAAATTTCTCGGCTGGAAACTAAAGTGCAAGAAATTGTGACCCAACTACGCAAAACCATTAGTCATCGTCGAAAAGTAATCTCTCAGCCCTTAAAGTTACATGGTAAATAAAACCTCCAGTGCAGAACTAGATAGATACAGCCCGAGCCAGGGTGGATATGTAACCTGTACTGTAACTGAGTATGTAATCAGTCGGAAATTTACGAAATTGGCAAAATTCCTGTATAATAATGTTAGATTATGGTAGTGCAAATTCAGAGCATAAATATATATGTCACATGTAATATATCATCTGGTGGTACGTACCAAACTTTAGAATGATCAGTTAATAAATACTGATCATTTATCTAAGCTATCTAAACAGCCACCAGGTAAAATTTCAACTCTCCATGGTCGCTCCTTCTAAACCGGCCAAATCCATTGGGGTTTAATCGACCACCACAGGCCCCCTTTGATTTCTACTTTTGAACGTCCCTTGCTTCTGTGTGCAAAATTTCATCTCGATTCAGTCACTTGTTTTTGAGTTATCGTGATGACAGAGTGATCACATACGCCATGGCTCGGGCTAAAAATTCAATCCATTCCGTATTTTAAAAATTTTAATGATAAGTTTTGGAAACATTTGCTCCTGCAAATGGATGCAATTTCCTTCTGTCACTCGAATAAAGACTTGGTTGCATGAAAGAAGAAAAAAATAAGCAAATGTGGATATATTTTACTTCCAGAGGCAGAACCAGGAATGGACAGGACAACTCATAGTCATTATAGCACGTGTAGTAATGTGCAGGAGGGCGAGGATGGATATGACCGTGATGAGCCACTAAGGTCCTCTGTAGTGATGGCAGAAGAGGCAGAAAATTTTGAAATCGACCTGAAACCAGTCATTCTACTAGAGTTTCAATATAATGTTTCCAGTCAGCTTAGGCAATTGCCTGATGATGATGACTACAATTGGGGCAATTATTGGGGGCGTAATAAGCCTTTTCGTATTGAATAAAGCTAAAGGTGGCGAAAAGATTAAGGAATCTCTAAAAATGAAGACATTGCTCCGAATCTGGTGATTGATTAAAAAATGGTAATTTTTCATTTCATTAATAAAATTTGTTAGATTTTTACAGAACCCAATATTACATAAGTGAGCAATTATCCGTATTGACGACGACCTGGCTTAAAAATTTACAGATGCACTGCAAATCGGTACAGGAGTCTTGCAAATTTTCTGGATAAATAAATATACTTTCAAAAGAATGAATCGTCATAGTATCGTTCGTTATATATTGCCATCAATCTACTACAAAATCAGTATGCAATTCATACAATTGTGTCGTCTTAAATTTGCACTTGCGAAAACTGTGCTGCAATACATGTCTAATTAATTCTAGTCCCGGTTTGTACAATATTATCTGTTTCCAAGAAAGGTTATCAATGTCTTTATCTCTGAATGGGATTAATGCATCAGGGACGCAAACACGTTTACAACTGACAGTCGCGTCTCGAGACTACGGAATTAAAAGTTTTGTATTATATGAAATTGAAATGTTCTGGTAGGACGTTCATATTTACAGTATGTAAAATAAGTGAAAGTACCCCCCGAGTGCATTCACAAAAATGACCATATTTTGGGAACCTCTGTATGGAATTTGATGAAATTTTGCACAGTTGTCTACTATGATACATCGGAAATGAAGGGTTTACAAAAAATTGCAAAACGATTTACATTGAAACCTTGGGCAGCATTTTTTGCAGAATTTTCAGATAATGGCACTTGATAAGCATATAATAATTAAATATTTCACTAGTCATCCCGTGTGGTATTGTTGGCTGCTAAATAGATATGTAACTGTGGATGGCACAAATGGTTAATTTTAGTATATTTCAACATATTTGAAAGTAATAAAACTGACAAAAAATTTTCAACTACCAAAACATTTTCATAGCATTCCTTTATTTCTTCGCCACCCTTATCATTCATATATTATGTAGATATGCATTTAGCTCCTAGCAAATGGTTTTCCACTTTTCACAAATTCAATCTGCTTTTCCATCCATGTGCGTTCAGCGGCATAATCACCCTCACAAATTCCGACTTCTGAGGTTGACAAACTACAAAGCAGCAGTTCTGCCAGAATGAATCCCCGTAAATTCATTTTTCCATTATCTTCCCCCACGACTTTCATAAATCCCTCCACATCTGCATACGAAATGTCTCTCCCGCCTGAAAATGCGTCCCTAACTTCGAACGGATCAAGGAATCACCGTCCTTATCAGCTTTGGTAAAATTCCCTATCGCTTGATCGAGACCTTTGACAAGGTTTTCAAACGTGAGGAATTTGATCCTCTCCGATATTCCTTCGCCACGCTCTGTGGCGGTTTTAATCTATGAACAAAGAGTTCCATATGGAGAATAGTGTTTGTTTGTAGTATAATTCTATATACTTACCAGCATTCGACACAGGACTTTATCCCATGCAACCTTGTCACCAAATTCACTATCTGCTGCGAGCAAGTCCTTTAGTTCATACCAACCGATGGTGCCATCACTATCAGCTACTTCCGTAAAGGCTGTCTGCATTTCAAGAGAACTTTCTTCATCCACTGTGGCGTTTTCGTCGGGGTCGCCAGTGCCCTCACTTTCATCCACTTCATCATCCTTTTGGCTAACTCCCAGTTCTGGATTTTGAGTATCCTTGTCCAACCTGTTGATGACGGTGTGTACTTTGTAAATTGTAATAATAGGTGCGTTAAACTGAAGTCGTAATTACGTTTGAGGAGAGTTGGATACAAGAATATCAAAGTCCTTTTCGAAGCAAAATTCTTGGCCTCCTAAAACAATCGATTCTGTAAGTGCGTGGTCATGGATATGTATTGGAAACCATTGCTCACCGTAGGACACGTACAAACGTCCAGAAGAGGGATGAACCCTTCCAGCTGCTACTGCGTTCTTAACGGTTGCCCTGCCAATGTAATAAATGTCACCATTGGGGTCCTTGCCTGGCACGAAGGGAACGAAGGAAAGCGTTTTCAATGTAAATGCATGATGTCTCGTTGGTGTGTTTTGAGTTTTTGCATGGACTTATCAGAAATAGCCTTGTTATACCTCCGACAATAGCGTTTTTTGGAATGGCTGCAGCTGCAGTCCCACAGTGAACCCAAGAAAACGTACTTGCCTCCCCAGTGAGTACCTTTGGAGCATATGCGAAAGAGCTTTGCAGAGAGGGTCTAATAAGGTGAGTATTCATAGTATAAAATTACTTCGTAGGATCCTTTCCCATGCTCACTTCCTCCATAAGCCACAAAGGTTCCATAACCCACCAGCAACTTTCCCGGTATTACGCCATTCGAGTGGTTGGCTCTGGACACGTAAATATCATGCTGGCCGTCTTTTCCAGCCCAAATCATGTTCTTTGGCATTGAGCCGCCATTCTGTGTCGCTACCCATTTGTATTCCCCGCTATTTGGTAATGAAGGCTCACCTTTCCCCTTTTCGTTGTCTACCTGGGTATCTGGTGAGGACACAGGTTGTACCTCAGGTTTTTTAACTTCTACCGGGTCGGGTTCTTCAAGTACGTCCCTACAGATACATAACGTATGCATTCTCGCTACCATTACCAATAAACAGAAAACTTGGCACAACCTATATCGAAGAACATTCGCACCGAAGTGACCAGCAATGTTTGGGAACACCTTGTAGCACCCAGCCACTATAATCGTACCCCCCACCCAGCTAACACCACATTGCTGTAAAGTGACCTGTATGCATGCTAAACCCTGGATTGCTGTAGTTGTAGTGCTTTACTTCATTATACCAGGCTTCTAACGCTTCACGTACGGCACATTTATGCATGTAATTTTTCGAACTCTTTGGCCACTCATGTTTTAGCCATGCCTGCAATTTTTTTTCCATCAGTTGGGTGTCTAAAGTAAATTGTCCTACATGTTACCTCCGACTGCGGACCTCCCCACAAATTTTCTCCATATCCTAGTCCAGTCGAATGAATTAGCATGCCTCCATTTCTTGCAAGCTTCAGGCAGTAATTGTCACCAGAATCGTTCATCTGGAAAAGTTAAGCCAGGGCTTTACAAGTAGGCACGTGGAGGTATATATTTATTATAGTCTATGTAAACCCAATTGGCAAGCTTCAGTGGGGGTGCTCCATGTCTTTTCCTGTACCAGTTGTGAAGATATAGTCCGTACTCGTAGTACGCTGAAGAAGTAATACACAGAGGATAAACATTGATTAACAAGAGGTAAAGCCCGCTAACGCGGGCTGCATGACTCATGCTGCATGAGCAACCCTTGCAACAGGGCGAGAGATATTTACCAACTATCCGATAACCACATTTACATTCTCCACTTCAAATGTCACAAATTTAGGTTCCCACGATCACCCACTTGATCACAACACCGAACAACCCCTTTCGACAACTCTTCGCCTTCCCCCTTTATAATCTCAATGCCATAGTCATATTCCTATTTCTCGACGACATGATATATACCGTTAATAACTCCACATATTGAGACCACGCCTTCTCGCCGATAACCCTACGCCTACATAATAACCCGCATGATATAACCAACATGGTAACCCTACATGGTAACCCATATATGATAAATAACATGGTAATCCCATATGAAAACCTGTAGGATAAGCACCACGATAATCCGTCTTTATACTAACACTCATGATAACCAAACAGTCATAGACTACATTCGTTCGTAAATTTGAATTCACCGGAGTTACACTTCATTGGCGCTGCTCATGTAGAACATGACCCTATATACTTCAACACAGTAATCAAAACTGTGTAGCAATCGCCATCTTGTGGAGAGTAGCTCATCTGTTTACACAGATGGCGTGGTCATGCTGATTACATTCTCCGTGGCTTCTGACTTACGGACCTTTTTGCTTGGATATTAGAGTAAGATACCAATAAGCTTATAGTTAGTTAGAGCTTTTGTATTAGGGTCTTAACTGCTTTGGTTTAATTGGTGGGGTTTCCGACGACATGTTTTAGCCAGATGTTCTACCTACGCACGCCGTGTAGTATAGATCCAGGTTTTATCAGAACTGATTAGTACGCTGGTATTTGAGGCTTATCAGTTCACATTTTTCCTTATCTTTTCACAGTGACGACCTTGTCATCAAGCATAATGGGAACTGATAACAGGTGATTGTCTACATTCAGCTGCTTCGCAATAATGTATTTGCAAATTCAACGCAGTTGGCTGAAAACTTTCTCCACTGTACTTTCCAAGATCGATATCTCATTGTGCAGAGATTCCAACGTTGCGAATTGCGAGAAGAAGGAGAGGGTGAATGTTTTATCAGAGTTTAATTTAACCGTTTAAATTTATTTTAATTGTCATTTCAACAAATTAAACTAATTTCCAACTTACTCTGCAATAGTTTTTACATCCTTCTTGGTAATTTGACATTCTACTAGCCAGGATACAAATCAGGAACCGATTGACATGGAAATCTCAACACTCTTCCAGGGTAAGGAAACTGTGAATATCACGATTTAAGGTTGATTAATTAAGCACAGAACAATTTTCTTGTAGCAACAACCGAAGGTGGTGGTGATGACCAGGACCAGGAAGACTATGCCAGAAGCTTTGCACTGAATGATCCAGATGTAAGATTATTCACAAAAAAGGCCGTCAATATCAAGCAGGGAAAATACTGGCTCTAAAAAATTCAACTGTTTCAGATTCTGAAGGTGTTATTTTCCTACCTGGACACCCCCAGCGTTAAAGTTGCGCGCCTTCTCTGCAAGGCGTGGGAGGATGAAGCGTCCTCCATCCTTGGAAAGCGATGGGTCCTTCCCCTCTATCATATTTTCAACACCAACACCTACGAACCGAAGCCTGTAACCCTCAACTTGCTTCAGCGTATTAGGATTCCTCCTTCTAGTCGTTCGAATATAGATGCAATCCTGGTTCCGCCTCGTGTTCGATCACTGTGTTTTATGTCATTTGCCTCAAAGTGGGATAGCCTTGTTCGTGAGATTGATTTAAGAATGGAGGAAGATATCGACGTCACCCTTCCTGTAACCCTGAAAGCCTTTGAGTTCACAAATCTGAGGAAAATTGTTATTTACAAACCGGGTGGAGTTGACATGAATTTCTCTCTGTCAGTTCGATGCATCAATTCCCTCAAGGAATTAAAGATTGCGGGTATTAACTTCGTTAAGAGTTGCAGCTATCCTCTACTGCAGAGCCTAATTAATGCAGCACCCAATTTGGAGAGTTTGAACATTGATGGGAACTTCTACCCCAATTTAGCCGCATGTGCAAAACTTAGGTCGCTCAAATGGTCTGGACATGGTCTTCCAACCAGGTCGCTCAAATGGTCTGGACATGTTCTTCCAACCAGGTCGATCAAATGGTCTGGACATGTTCTTCCAACCAGTAACGAACTGAGGTGAGTTAAATTGCTTTGAGGAGTTTTGCAAATTTTAATTGATTGACGTTTCATTTTACTGATTTCATTTTACTAATTTATTTCAGGGGTATTGAGATGGACGACCTGTTTCGGATGATAAATGAAGGTGGCAATCACTTGGAACATTTGAGCCTTCAATTTCGAAAGTGGGTGGAATTCAACAAAAGTTTCCCAACGCTGCCGAACCTTAAATCGCTGACCTTGGATTCTAATGATGTAAACAAACTCTTGGAGTGGATTTGCCCGAAGCTATTGCCAAAGTTGGAAATGGTTTCATTGAATAATCACTATTATGATGCTTGGAAGTTGACACATAAAGGTGAGATTTGTTTAGTATTCAATGCTATTCATTTATTGGTAAATTCCAAGAAGAATGACTAAACTAAACTAATGCGGGTTTAGGTGTGACCTCCCTGAAACTGTTGAACGTGGACAAGTTAGAGGAAATTAGGATGGCTTCAAAGAAGTTTCCAAATGTAAAACGGTTGGTTATTGACATTGTTGGGCTCGAAGAAAAGGGTCAAACACAAGCAGAATTTGTGGGTTCATTTCTTCAAGCATGCTCCAACTGGAAACTGCTCTATTTCGAGGTTGAGATGTGGACAGAGTTCCAGTTGTCCCAGTTTCTGAGAGGATTAAGATCTTTAAGCCTTCTGGAAGGTGAGTTGATAAAGATGCGGACATAATTTTGTTCCGAAGCTATTTTCATTTTTTCATCAGGAATAAAGGAAGTCAAGATAGTGAGTTATTGGAAATTCTCGACTGATGGCGTTGATGATGACTTGCAAGAATTTCAGGAGGTGTTTCAACTCAGCGCTAAAATGAGCAAAATGTCTTTTCAAGGAATCAAGGTTTGATATATTTAATTGTCACTCGAGCCAGTGCTTATGCATTCACGTATCTTCTGTCCCCGGTCTGCCTTTGCGATAACTCACTCGGATAACTAAAGAAATAGTAATCTGACTGCCAAAAAATTTAGACAATTATCCACCAAATACCATTCCAAAACATCAGTTCGTATTGACCATTAGGGGTAGTCCTTCTAAGCAGAAGTATTTGAATATATTGCGATGGGTTTACATGTACCTTAGTACCACCAAGGAACTGTTTGTCCTTAGTCATTATCGTGTCTATCCTAGTGGGATTTTGGCACAATTTCCGGTGGTTCTTGAACTTAGTACAGATTATGTATTGGCTCGTGTTAAATGATGTCGCTGGTTTTTAATGCTGGATTTATTACAGCTTCAACCCACGCTGAAGGAAAAGGTGTTGAAGTTTCTCAGTGAACGTAAGGATCTCCCAGTTGTCTACATGGATTGAACAACTTTTTCTACTACTTAATTGTCAAAGTGGGATCAAAGTTTAAGCTACCCACTATACTAATTAATTTCTTGTGAGGGAAATTGTACTGTTCAATTCTTTCTGAAATATACATTTGTAAACATTTATATCTTCTTTAAAAGCAATTGATATAATCGCAAGTTTTTCAACTGTTGATGTTAATCCAATCAACCCAATTTGATAGTTTATGTGAACAATAAATTTATGCTTTGTACATGTGTCAGCATGAGAACCTTTTGTGTTATGCATTGTTTTGATTTGTCAGAGAAAGTGACCGAAAGCATTCTTCAAGGGATTCGTGGTGGAAGACAATTCATAAAGCTACTTGTATATTAAATCAGGATCGGATTCATATTTTGCCAAATACTTTCCATCCTCATTATTGTCACCATCGTCAAATGTTATCATCATTGCGAAGGATGGCAGCCATCGCTTTCGTTGCTTGCATTTTATAGCGCCGGGATTTATTTCCTTTGCACCCTTCTTATTTATGGTCACCTTGTCCCAGGTTATTGATCGGATAATGTGTCTTGGATGAATGAATCAACTTCTTCCAGAGCATCATCGCCAATATCGTCATCATCGTCCATTGTGAAATCAATCTCTTGAACAAGGTTATCCCACTTTGAGGAAAATGACATAAAACGCAGTGTCCCAAGATGAACAGAAACCTCAGGTTAATGAGGAACCTGGATTTCATAGTCAGGAGGAATCGAGATACTCTGAAGCAAGTTGAGCGTTACAGGCTTCGGTTCGTAGGTGGTATTGTTGAAAATATGCTTGAGGGGAAGTACACATCGCCTTCCAAGGATGGTGGACCCCTCATCCTACCACGTCTTGCAGACAAGGGGCACTACCATAATGTTGGGGGTGTCGATATGGAAAATTTGTTGCTGAAACGGTTGCCTTTTTTAGAGTTGGTATTTTCCCTCCTGCAGCTTTCTTTATAGTGACTGTGTTTTCATTTTCTGTGAATAATCTTACATCTGGATAATTCAGTGCAAAGCCTCTGGCATAGTCTTCATGGTCCTGGTGATCATGACCTCTTATCATCTTATCATCATCACCTCTCAGCATCTTGGTATTCAAATATCCAGTCCAAAAACCATGCAAATTTTGGAAAATTCTGCAAATCCAAAATCATGGTTGTAGACCCTCAATTAAAAATCATGAACTGCTTCCTTTCCGTATCCACCACCACCGACAGCTCTGCTATCCATGAGACTTTTCAGGTGGGAAAAGTAAAATCGACCTTGAGCTGCAAGAAGAAGGTGATTTTTTTATCAGAGTTTAATTTATCCGTTTGAATTTATTTTAATTGTCATTTCAATAAATTAAACTAATTTCCAACTTACTCTGCCCTAGTTTTTATATCCTTCTTGGCAATTTGGCATTCTACTAGCCAGGATACAAATCAGGAACCGATTAACATGGAAATCTCAACACTCTTCCAGGGTAAGGAAACTGAATATCACGATTTAAGGTTGATTAATTAAGCACAGCACAATTTTCTTGTAGCAACTACCGAAGCTGGTGGTGATGACTTTCACCAGGACCAGGAAGACTATGCCAGAAGCTTTGCACTGAATGATCCAGATGTAAGATTTTTACCACAAAAGGCCGTCATTGTCACGAAAGCTGCAGGGAAAACACTGAATCTAAAAAATTCAACTGTTTCAGATTCTGAAGGCGATATTTTCCTTCCTGGACACCCCCAGCGTTAAGGTTGCGCGCCTTGTCTGCAAGACGTGGGAGGATGAAGGGTCCGCCATCCTTGGAAACCGATGTGTCCTTCCCCTCAATCATATTTTGAACAGTACCACCTACGAACCGACGGCTGTGAACCTCAAGTTGCTTCAGCGTATCTTGATTCCTTCTTCTTCGGTTCGAGATATTGATGGAAACCAGCTTCCGGCTCATATTGGGTCACGGTGGTTCATGTCATTTGCTTCAAAGTGGGATAGCCTCGTTCAAGAGATTGATTTCACAATGGAAGAAGACATCCACGGCACCCTTCCTGTAGCCCTGAAAGCCTTTGAGTTCACAATTCTGAGGAAAATTAATATTTTCAAACCGGATGGAGTTGACATGAATTTCTCTCTGCCAGTTCGATGCGTCAATCCCCTCAAGGAATTAAAGATTATGGGTCATGACTTCGTTAAGAGGTGCAGCTATCCTCTACTGCAAAATCTAATTAATTCAGCACCCAATTTGGAGAGTTTAGACATTGAGGGGAATTTCTACCCTAATTTGGATACATGTAGAAAACTTAGGTTGCTCAAATGGTCTGGAGAAGTTCTTCCAACCAATAACGAACTGAGGTGAGTTAAAATTTCTTTGAGGAATTTTGCAAATTTTAATTCGTTTACGTTTCATTTTACTAATTTATTTCAGGGGTATTGAGATGGACGACGTGTTTCGGATGATAAATGAAGGTGGCAATCACTTGGAACATTTAGGCCTTCAATTTGAAACGTGGGAGGAATTCAACAAAAGTTTCCCAAGGCTGCCAAACCTTAAATCGCTGACCTTGGATTCTAACGTTGTAAACAAACTTTTGGAGTGGATTTGCCCAAAACTATTGCCAAAGTTGGAAATGGTTTCATTGACTAATCAATATTATGATATGATGCTTGGAAGTTGACACATAAAGGTGAGATTTGTTTAGTTTTCAATGCTTTCCATTTATTGGTAAATTCCAAGAAGAATGACTAAACTAAACTAATGCGGGTTTAGGTGTGACCTCCTTGAAACTGTTGAACATGAGCAGAGCAGAGCGAATTAGGATGGTCTCAAAGAAGTTTCCAAATGTAAAACGGTTGGTTATTGGAATTGTTGGGCCCGAAGAAAAGGGTCAAACAGAAGCGGAATTTGTGGGTGCATTTTTTCACGCATGTTCCAATTGGAAATTGCTTCATGTAGAGGTTAAGATATGGAGAAAGTTCCAGTTGTCTCAGTTTCTGAGAGGATTGAGGTCTTTAAGCCTTCTGGAGGGTGAGTTGAAAAAGATGCGGACATAATTGTGCATGGTAGCTATTTTCATTTTTTCATCAGGAATAAAGGAAGTGAAGATCGTGAGTCATGAGGAATTCTTGGCTGATGACATTGGTGATGAATTGCAAGAATTTCAGGAGGTGTTTCAACTCAGCGCTAAAATGAGCAAAATGTCTTTTCAAGGAATCAAGGTATGATATGTATCAGATAATTTAAGTTTCACTCGAGCCAGTGCTTATGCACTCACGTATCTTCTGTCCCCGGTCTGGCTTTACCATAACTCACTCGGATAACTAAAGAAAATCTGATTGCCAAAAAATTTAGACACTTATCCACCAAATACCTTTCCAAAACACCAGTTCGAAGATCAATATCTGTTGATAGGAGGTTCGTATGGACCATTAGGGGTAGTCCTTCTAAGCAGAAGTATTTGAATATATTGCTATGGTTTTACATCTACCTAGTACCACCATGGAACCTTTTGTCCTTAGTCATTATCGTGTCTATCCTAGAACTAGTGGGATTTTGACACAATTTCCGGTGGTTCTTGAACTTAGTACAGATTATGAATGCACATTGGCTCGGGTTAAATGATGTTGCTGGTTTTTAATGATGGATTTATTACAGCTTCAACCCACGCTGAAGGAGAATGTGTTGAAGTTTCTGAGTGAACGTAAGGATCTTCCAGTTGTCTACATGGATTGAATAACTTTTTCTACTACTTAATTGTCAAAGTGGGATCAAAGTTTAAGCTACCTACTATACTAATTAATTTCTTGTAAGTGCAAATGTACTGTTCAAATCTTTCTGAAATATTCATTTGTAAACATTTATATCGTCTTTAACAGCAATTGGTATACTGGAAATTTTTTCACGGTGATGTTTATTCGATTAACTCAAGATAATTTGATGGTTTATGTGAATAATAAATTTATGCTTTGTATGCCAACATGAGAACCTTGTGTAATGCCTTAAAAGATTTTTGATTTGTTGTATATTAAGTCAGAATCGGATTCATTTTTTGGCGAATGCTCTGCAACTCCCTTGTTATCACCAAATGTTATCATCATGGCAAATGACATAAAACGCAGTGTCCCTAGATGAACAGTAGCCTTCAGGTTAATGAGGAGCCTGGATTTCATAGTCAGGGGGAATCGAAATACGCTGAAGCAAGTTGAGCGTTCGTAGGTGGTAGTGTTGAACATATGCTCGAGGGGAAATAGACATCGCTTTCCAAGGATGGAGGACCCTTCATCTTCCCACGTCTTGCAGACAAGGCGCGCAACCTTAATGTTGGGGGTGTCCAGGTAGGAAAATATTGCTTTCAGAATCTGAAACGGTTGCATTTTTTAGAACTAGTATTTTCCCTCCTGCAGCTTTCTTTTTAGTGACTGTATCTTCTGTGAATAATCTTACATCTGGATCATTCAGTGCAAAGCTTCTGGCTTAGTCTTCATGGTCCTGGTGATCATCACCTCTTATCATCTTATCATCATCACCTCTTTCTTATCATCCAATCATCATCACCTCTCATTATCCTGGTATTCAAATATCCAGTCCAAAAAACCATGCAACTTTTGGAAAATTCTCCAAATCCAAAACCATGGTAGACGCCTCCATTAAAAATCATGAACTCCTTCCTCTACATATCCACCACCACCAACGACAGCCGCCGAGCTCTGGTATCCGTGAGACTTTTCAAGTGGGAAAAGTAAAATCGACCTTGAGCTGCGAGAACAGGGTGAATTTTTTCAGAGTTTAATTTTATCCGTTTAAATTTATTTTAATTGTCATTTCAATACATTAAACTAATTTCCAACTTACTCTGCCCTAGTTTTTATATCCTTCTTGGTAACTTGACATTCTACTACCCTGGATACAAATTAGGAACCGATTAACATGGAAATCTCTGCACTTTTCTGGGGTAAGGATATTGTGAATATCATGATTTAAGGTTGATTAATTAAGCACAGCACAATTTTCTTGTAGCAACACCCGAAGGTGATGGTGATGACTTTCACCAGGACCAGGAAGACTATGCCAGATGCTTTGCACTGAATTATCCGGATGTAAGATTATTCACAAAAAAGGCCGTCATTATCAAGATAGCTGAAGGGAAAATGCTAGCTCTAAAAAATTCAACTGTTTCAGATTCTGAAGGCAATATTTTCCTACCTGGACACCCCCAACATTAAGGTTG
>JAQIWQ010000681.1:0-14529 GCA_034695825.1 Folsomia inoculata
ATTTCACCCCAATCCACCCCTACCCCTACCCCATCACCCCATTCCACCCCATTCCACCCCCACCCCATCACCCCACAAATATCAGTTCACCCTAAAATACCATTCAATTATAAAAAGGTTAGGTTTTTAAAGCACAAAAATGGAATGGGGTGGGGGTGGGGGTGGAATGGGGTGGGGGTGGGTGTGGAATAGGGTGGGGGTGGAATAGGGTGGAGGTGGAATGGGGTGGAATTAGTAACGCCGTCCCGGCTTGATCATAATTTCAATCCGACAAACGGCCAAGATTGACACAAGGATTGGCACAAATCCACAGTTTTCTCCTAAACAAAGCCACCCGAATAGATGAATGCAGATGACGGATGTGGACACAATCGTTCGTTGTTGCGCGACGTAATGATACGTCATTAAATGTAGATATCAAATGCAGAATGGAAGAATTGAAATTCATTGATTAATTTAAAATCTGATAAAAAACCTAACCCAAAGAAGGAAGATACCTTTTTTATCTTCTTTTAAAGGAAGTATTGAGTCGAAAGAATAGTTGTCCCTTGTCGTTTTGCATAAATACGGAACAAAACAGACATTGTGATGGTGGTTGGGTATATGAATAAGACGTAATTAAATGGGCTTGATTGATTTTTAGCGTAGAATTATTAGACATGAGCAAATCAATGTATGCGCTGAAACGGATTTAGGGCCCATAAATATTAAGCGATGCAATGATAAGGTATTTGCTTTACTGCGGTTCACCATCACCATCATTAAATTAGGGTATTTATAATGAAAATTTAATATCATTGCAATGGGACGGACCATGCTTAAATGGATGTCTTTGCCACTTTTCTATATTCATCGTAAGACTTTATAGTAACTAGTAAAAGCCCTCAGGAGTTAATTTCATAAAAACAGCAATGTCGTAATGTTTCCCAATTTCCCTTGTGTACTGTTTCTTGCCAAGTTTCAGTAAGAAATTGTTTGAGCCCAAAGCAAAAAAATGGAGAAAAAGTTGAAGAAAAATTGGGCCGTTAAACAGGGCTTTATTTCATTTTTTTGGGAATTTAGCCTTAGTACTCTTCATACTTTTATTTTTCCGTATTTGGTGAATAACATGTTAAATTTATTTCTTTGGATTGTCATTAAAAACTCTTGCCGCATTCCCTTACGCTTATCCAACATTTGTTGCATTCTGGCAGACACAATACGTTTGAGTATTGTCAGAATTGCCATTCTGCGAGGTACAGTGATGTTGCAGGGTATTCCCATAACCATGAGAGCAAATGCAATCCGAGTTGCAAAGATTACCCCCAATGTTTCCATCTACACAAAGCTGTAATGCTATAGCTGGCACGGCACAAATCAAGGCCTGATTTTCAATGCCAAAGGTTGGTGGTATTACTAAAGGAATAGTAACAGAAGTGCCATTAAACCAACAAAAAAAAGCCCACCTACCCCATTCTTAACTACTTACCCGGTGTCATATTGTAATCACAAACACAATATTTAAGTGTTGGGTCTTTTCCTGGAACAGTCTTACATTGCCCTCCTCTTGCCGTAGCTCCCATGAAGCATCGGCAATCTCCGTCACAGAGTTGGTTAATCGTCCAATTGGCATAGGCCAGTTTCGGAGTGTCTAAATCTGGGAGGCTGCAGAGGTATTGAAAATGAGGGATATTTGTTTCCAGAGCACAATTGGGTGGATTTGGGGGGTCCGGGAGAATTGTGCCATTGGGGAGCGGCAGTATTATTAGCGCATCTTTAACAATTTTTTTAGGTCTTATATATCTTTAAAACGCCAAAAATAATGAAAGACTTACCACTTTTGCCAATCAAGTATGGGTACAGGGCTGTTAGGTAGGAAGCCAGGATACAAATTGCAAATCGTCTCATTTCAATTTTTGGTTTAGTCGGTAAGGTTTACTAGTAAAAAGGGCGAAAGTCGACTTGGCAACTAATATGGCAATACGTTTGGAACACGGTTAAATAGGCATTAAAGCCATAAACGGTACGGACGTAAACGTTGTAAAATTTATTACGTTCAAGTCATGAGTTATGTATCTACGTCTATTTATTACCATCAAATCGTCCATCGGTTAAATTTATTGCGTTGAATTCTGAGAGAATAGCGACAATTATCTCTCTAATCTACTATCCATGTTATATAGTCAAAAATTAGTCAAGCCTTATCAAACATTTTAAATTTATTGCTTGGAAATTTTATAGCCTTGAGTACATTGCCGCAGTTTCTTTCCACGTTGAATGCAGTAAATTTAACCGATGATTAGATGTGCGCCGCATAGATTGTCAAATGCTGACGTCAGTAAAGTTTATTAGCAGGTGTTCAGCGCGTGATATTCTTGTGTAGGAGCTGCTTAACTTGGGTAATTCTTGACTAATAAATTAGTTGGCTAGTTTGTTGAGGTTTGTCAAGGTTACAGTGACACCAAGTATTTGTATAAGTGATTTTTAAGTCCCTGTAGTGTACTATTACCAGGGCAGACGGCATTTCCAGCAATTCCGAGCCGAATCGTAATTACATAAGCAATAAATATCTGTACGTGAGCAATCCTTATCTGAAGGTTGATACGCAACAAGCAAGCCGCCAATAGATTGTCGGCTTGTGGCTCTGCGGCCCCTTTGCATGATTAGAGTAAAGTAGTAAATGGATTTGTCTTCCCTCCGCTTTGCAGCTGGAAGCGTTACGTGACTAATCCTTATCTGAAGGTTGATGAGCAACAAGCAAGCTGCAAAAGGTTGTCGGCTTGTGGCTCTGCGGTCCTGCTAGTAAATGGATTTGTCCAATCTCCACTTTGCAGCTGTAAGCGTTTAATTGTCCCCAGTCGACTGCGTTCCGGAGCAATATTAAAATTGGTTATCTCATGTTACCTTTTTCAAGTTCAGTTGAATTCGATTTTCGATTCGATGAATCAATTCGTTTTTCGTAGTCCGGGTTGATTATAATCAGTTTTTTTAATGCAGTTTACCCTTTTCTATCACGAAAAACTTAAACAAGCTCACCGTTGATTAGTTAAATGTTGAAAACATTTGATATCTCAAACTTCGAATCGAGTTACACATCAGGGATCCTTCTGATGGATGTAAGCCTATTTCGGGTATATTTATAAAAGCTTCTTTAAGAAGTGAAGAATCACATATGAGAAAGAGAAGGAAGGAAGGCTTTTGTCTGCTCCCCCAACGAAACGACAGTTAACAATATCAGGGTCAGAGACATAACCACGTTAGTGTCCATTCTTGTTAAGGGTTGTTGTTATAGGGCATTGTTTTTTGGAATTGCTATAAAAATATTCTATACTGTATCAGTGGTATGGGTTGGATGGGCCATTTACTAATTGAGGAATGCCAATTTTTGTTAGATAAATAGAAGCATGTCGATGTTATTTTCAATTAAACGTATTCCTTTACGTACTAATTCAAATGTTTTAAACGTTCTACAACAATGTAGGTAATGCAATAGATAGCAGCAGTTGTATCCTTGCTTCTTCTTAATTTTAGCCATTTTACAAGACTGCTAAGGTTGGGTGAAATGACTGGAAATATAACATGAAGGATATATATAGACTTATTACTACGTACCCCACCACGAACGAACACATGCAGTGCTCTTCAAGTGATAACAACTTATCAGCAAAATGCTCACGAACATTGAGACTAGTATTTGTCGGAATAAACAGCTTAATAAGTCACTTTTAGATTTGATACTTTGTAACATGATTAAATTGATTCACTCGCTTTTTAATATGTTAATTATGAAATCACGAGGGAATTATTCCAAAGCTTCGTGATTAGAGTTCAATATAACGCACACACAATGTACATGTTTAATATATTTATCAAATGTACTTGTTACTACCGTCACGAGGACAATGCAAAATGTAGTAGTACATCCAGTTTTCCCTGAGTAAATTGCCCTCAATTCTCCCCAACGATGTGGCATAAATAATATGGAGGAAGCCAAGTACCTTTTTAAGCATTTCAGGTATCTGGAGCAAGTGTTTTATGGGAATGCAACACTAATTGTAAGTATAAACTATGGCTGGCATAGAATATACTTTAGGTATGCTTTTTTCCTGTAAACTCCAAATGACATTCAACAGGGCAGTTGTAGACCTCTCGTGGCCACAGTGACAAAGGCGGTACTTGTACGTACAAAACTGTAAAATGATCATAAAAATTCAATGACGTCAAAATTGTGCAGTTTTGACCTCGGTGGCTTCAGCGTGTAATTCCAAATGTTCGCTAGACTGGTTTATTTGTCCAATCAAAAGCAGCAGACGAAAGGTTTCATATACCTACAGAAATAAACTGCTACGCGTTTAGTAAGTGAGAAAAGTATGTATTTTACACAAGTTGATTACAACCATGTATGATTCAAACCAAGTAATCACCAAAACATGGCATAATTATATGATATTATAATTGCAAATACGTTATATAACACTGACTACACGAATTCGCAGTATACGGGGCCGTCAAGGGCAGAAAATGGTAACCTACTTATTATTAAGCAGCAATAAACTGATGGTTTGACTGACACAGAAATTAATCATAATCACTGGGGTCAGAATTTCAATGAAATTATTTCCAAATCGTATTTTCAACGCTGGCAAAGAATTTGCAGTTTTCCTAAAAACATGTTTTCTAGGCCCATTCCAATTTTTCCATCTCCGAATGATTTCCATTGATTTCGAATTTATCAATCCCGAAAACGTCCCAATAACAATTATCATCAGCAGTCCATTGAATGATGCCAGGGGGAATATCAGCAAGGACGGCGTTGTTAACATTTTGTCATGAAACGTTATTGTAATGTACATGCTTAGTATTCCAACAAAATTGAAGCAAAAAAACACTGTCGGCAAAAATCCAGCATTCTGAACGCAGCCATTGATTTGGATTTCCAAGAGTTTCAGCTGTTTGTACAGCTTTAATGCAGCATCGGATTCATTCTCACTTTTCCCGTTGCCGCCCCTGCATTTATAAGATGTATCAAGTACATTTTGCCAAATTTAAACCATAGTTTACCTTTTAAAAATCCCAATCAGCAGTGAATAAACACCAATGATTGGCATTATCAAATAGTGCCCAAATGCAAAAACAAATGCAACCATTCCCCAACCCCAAATCCAGAAATTGTAGCCACAAAGCAACGAAATTATCCAGAAAGACTTGAGTTGACATTTTCCATTCCCGTCCAAAAACAAGGACCCAGGGAATGGCGGCATGCAGGGAGCGAATACCACGAAAAGCGTCATCAAAACTGCTACAACTACGCTTGTCATCGTCATCAAGGAAAGCAACGCTTTAATGAAAATGTACAAGACCTTGCAAGTTTCTTGACCTAAAGTTCAAAAATTATTTTGAATCTGACATTAGTTACCCACCTTCTGAAATCTGGAATCTCACCCCCAGCCTGAATTTGTTCCAACAGGAGGACATTGTTGAGCATGATTTTGATGTCATCCTCTTGTCTCAAGACGGTCATACTGATGACCACAATAACTGCGACTGACACTCCTAAAGTCCCCGTAAGCATCTTTTCCGTGACCTCCAACGTTGTGAACGTCTTCAGTACGTATGACGCATTGCATACTTGAAATATCCCACTTACAAGGAATATTCTAGTCCATGTTTCGACCCAAGTTAAATATTTGGACGAGGTTGAACATACTAATGAGTTTGAATTCGCGTCCCACACTAGACGACTGCAGCCAAAGAGATGGCACAATTCTAAATGTGCCCTTAGAAATGGGACTGCGCAATTCGATGTCATTTTTCTAAAATTGTGTTAATTGTATTCAAAGTTATGGAATAACGCTACAAATTTTCATGACCTACGAGCAAAGATGTACGAAAGGATGCAGTCACGGTCACCTACAAAATTAGTGTGGTTTGATTAAATTCAATCGGACTCAAGTGTAATTTTCTTGCTAATTTTATTATTGTGTTGTTCTCGTCTAAATTTGGAATCAAGTTGATACTGTTTCGATTAATGTTTAGAAGCAGACAAGGCAATTTAATTGTTTACTCGAGTGCCTTGTATCCCGTCCCACACTGTAAATGGAATGTTGAATAATACAATTTAATTCAGTAGTGTCAAATATTTGTTCATTCGAAATAATCAATTGAGTAAGAAAGCCAGGCCAGTAGTGCTTTGTAATGTGGATATTTAGCCAATAAATGTATGACAATAGAAATGGGAGTAATGTTAATTTTGCGTCGTTTGGTGATCAAATTCATTGAATTGTGGGTTATGTAAAGGGTTATGTAAAGTGTTGTGTAATAATACCACCAATAAATAATCAAGGGTGGTATTGAGTGGATATCTAGGGTGCCCGAAATATAAGTCTTTGTGATGAACAACTCATAACATACAGTGCTTGTAATATAGGCTTGGACAGACTATCTTACATATGCCAACTGGCTCGGGCTAAATTAACATTATACTGTAGGTTTTATTTAATATAAAAGTTGATTTTTAGTTCTGAAATTCTTGAAAGCAGGACAGCTTTCACCCGCCATATTCAACGGTCAAACAAATACACACCCAAGTACGAACGCGCGCGTCCTTTCTAGACCAGATTGTGCATATATGATTCTTTTGCGTAAGCTTGAATGCAGAGTTGATACCAATCAATGACATTAAGAATGGCATTATTAACCGTGCTCGAATACAAGATAGTGTAAATACGAGGTATATCATAACCGAGGAAAATTTATTGAGAAAAATACTTTGAATTATTTACATGACAACGAGAGTCGGCAGGCAAAGTTAGAGATGCATATCTATCCTGGAAAGTAATTGGGGCCAATTCAATTCTAGAATTTTGTTACCAAAGATAAATTTGACTACCGTACCGATCGGTGGTGATTCGACCCTTTCACTGACGCGGTAAATAAACTGTCCCGGCCGACAAGCATTTGTATCCATAACCAAATTTTTGACACCAGCGGAACACGATTCTGGTAATTCGTGCATAATGCCAGAGCCAACTCCGCCGTCGATTCTAGCAATTGCTTGGGTTGATTCAAAATTTTCTCGACAAGCAGAGGAAACCGTCCAGCTAGTATAAGTCAGTGCATTGTAATACATAATGGCATAAGTATCTGTTGATCCATTTGTGACGGCTAATGTCAACTGAAAAGAATTTCTGTATTGAGGCTGAAGACACCCGCCATACGGGGGTAATGTGAGCCACGTTCCAATAAATAAATATTCTACATTTCCATGAAAATCTGGGAATACTGCTTTCAACTCGGATTCTGCTTTAAGAAGCAATGTTGCGTTCTCCGATTTTCTTGAGCACATGCTTCCTTGTGTACCATGCTGGTTGTGAAGATAGTAAACAGCAACGCTCGGGTACCTCAATGCATTACAGTTGGTTAATGCTGCTGGCGGCTGAGCTGGTGGAAATTCCGAACAACAATAAGCTTCTATAAAATACTGGTTTTGTACACTTACGATTTCCAAATGACATTAAACCATTTGGGTGGAGATAAACGTTGGTGTATCTATTGGCTAGAAACTGTATCTGCTTCCCATCCATCCTAAGTGCGAAAGCAGTGTCGGTATGAGTAGACATGCAACTATCCCCATTAGTAATCCCATACGGAAAGAAATCAACTAAATCGATCAGTGGTGATGACTGAGATCTCGATATGCCTGCGAAAAATTCAAATATAAAATAAAATCTAATAAATAGAATATAAATATGTACATGTGTAATTCTGAAGGTGCGGTAAACCCGGAGGTTTTAATCATTAAAATCCCGAACCCGGGGTTTCATTGGGTTTTAAGGGTATTAATGGTATTAGGGGTTTTATGGGTTTTATTAAGTTTAACCAGTTTTTATTATATAAACTCGATACCAAAGAAGACAGGAGGTCATAATATTCTAAATAAATTTATAAAATGCGCAAAAAAATGAGAAGTGGCCAATTTTTACAGTTAATAAAAATTTTAGTTTCTTGAATTTTTATCAACTTTTGACAGATTTCATTTCCAATCACTTCAAAATGAAGGAAAACGAACGATTGGAACGAAGGACTTCATCTCTTGAGATTGGCAAAAGAAAGAGATAAAAAATAGTAATTTTTTAAATAAAACCCTTAAAACATTTAAAACCCCACGGGTTTTATTCAAAGCTGACCCTTAAAACCCAAATAAAACCCCAAACCCCGACCCCAATAAAACCCCGGGTTGTGGTAATTCTATAATATATCTGTGTTACAAGCACCAGCTGCATTATATATCACTTACATGGGTTAGGTGATGTGGTTGTGGGTGTGGTTGTAGTAGTCGTCGCCATTGTGGTTGTGGATGTGGTTTTAGTAGTCAGCGTCGTTGTGGTTGTGGGTGTGGTTGTAGTAGTCGGCGTCATTGTGGTTGTGGGTGTGGTTGTAGTAGTCGGCGTCGTTGTGGTCGTGGGTGTGGTTGTAGTAGTCGGCGTCGTTGTGGTTGTGGTTGTGGTTGTAGTAGTCGGCGTCATTGTGGTTGTGGGTGTGGTTGTAGTAGTCGGCGTCATTGTGGTTGTGGGTATGGCTGTAGTAGTCGACGTCGTTGTGGTTGTGGGTGTGGTTGTAGTAGTCAGCGTCGTTGTGGGTGTGGTTGTAGTAGTCGACGGCATTGTGGCTGTGGGTGTGGTTATGGGTGTGGTCGTAGTAGTCGGCGTCATTGTGGTTGTGGGTGTAATAGTCGGAGATGCTGTGGTTGTGGGTGTGGTAGTCGGCGTCATTGTGGTTGTAGGTGTGGTTGTAGTAGTCGTTATGGTTGTGGGTGTGGTTGTAGTAGTCGTCGTAGTCGTAACGATAAAGCAAGGTGTCACGGCTTCATGATTGCAAGTTGTAAGATTTTGATCCCAGACTGTGTATTCAGGGCAGCATTGAACACGTGGAACTCCGTTCGTGCAAATAATAAATTTTCGGCAGTCATAGGGATAAGGGAAGTACGAAGTCATATTTTCCCAAGTTGGACAGTCCACCGGCTGCAAATTAAACTGATTAGCTGATAATTAATATTTTAGGTTATAACCAACATCTTCGTACGGGAATGTTCCCTTCTTCGCATTCTTGTGCAGAAGATTGGGTCAAAAACAATTGAAATAGGAAACCACAAATAAGAGTGATACACAGTCTCAACATTTCTACGTGAATTTTGTTTTTAAATTTGGAATAAAAATTGAATCCTCAACGCCTCAGTTTGTGTACCAAGAACGTTACTTTGAATTTAGTTTAACAGTTGCAGAGTGACTTCGATAAATGAATCAGTGGATAGGGATGGATTTATATAGGTGACAGAAATCAGATAGTGGGACAGGCATGACTTTCAGCTCAGATTGGTTTAGTAGTGCTTCATTCAAATGTCAGCAGATATCAGTCCTAGATATCAAGTGCTGACAGATATCTGACGCTATTACCGGTTCTGGAAATAATGATTACGAACGGCGAACGAAATTACGAATAACGAACCTCATTTCTGTGAAATTTCATGTGAAGTGGACGTGAATTTAATTCACAGAAGCGATTGTACATAACAAATCTACACTAAATCGAGTTGAGGAAGAGCACTCCGACATCAATCATTTATATCGGCGTTTACTCCGTATGCGGATTAATTTATCATAACCAGAATAGATATAAATTGACACTGCACTTAAAAATATGACGCATGAAATTATTCAAGTACCAACCAACCAGAGTGAGTTCTGTCACTACTACTATATACTTGATATCTGTGAATGCTACGTGATGGTCAAGGTGAAGAAAAGGACAAGGGAAGCTAGGAGAAGCGTTAGTTTAGTTTAGTTTAGTTTATGAGGCTGTGTTGGAATTGTCAATCCAGTCACAGCCATATTTAGTTCTGCTCATTCTGTTCACAAGTCAGTCTTGTCCATGACTCCAGCCTAATCGAACATGGGGCTCCAAGAGGGCCCTAAATAAAGTATTGTTCCGTTCCTAAACCATTGTGTCCAGCCTGGGATTATTGCACACTGAAACATAAGGGGAACTGAGGAAATCGTAGCCGCACCCACACAAACATAAACTGGGAAACGTTCTTGGAAGCCGCCCTGCAGAGAGATTGATTTGGTATCGTTTGGTTTTGTCATTTAGTCAGTCAGATAGTCAGCTTGGGAGGTCAGATCAGGTATAGGGGCGAATACCTTGCACGTCGCTATATTCCGATAATTACATTGAATTTAAGCGTTTAATTTTTGTAACTTCAATTATTTTCGTGTTCCGACAATAATAATTACATATTTGCAATGCTAATAAAGTTTTTAGTATGTTCATTATTGGCTCGCCCGAAATTCATAAATATACAAAATTTATTTTGTACTTGAGATCAATTTAAACCTAAATGTTAACAGGGCGGTTCGATAAAATAATGAAATTGCTTAGTATCTCAGAGGAATTTGGAATACGTAATTAGCGTGGTCGGAAACGGTACTAAAAATATATCGCCGCGTCCTCCCTACACTCCCACAACGTATCCCCGCGCACATCATAATACCCCCACCCTCGATAACTCCGATACCCTCTCTTGACCACGAGATTTATAGCAAAACGCTTCTGCATAATGTAACGAAATGGGGCATGAGTCCAAGGTTGTAAGTACGATTTACATAGAGATTTTAAATTCAGGGAAACGAATGCATACAATGTATAAAGCCTGAATCAGATTTAAATTCTTTGCAGGAACAGTTATCAGATGTCGTATGTAGTTCACTTGATTCATTTCGTTGGCTAGAACAAACTATTGGAGGAAGGATATGGACATGTAGCGAAAGCCCTGCATTAATGATATGCTGTGTTATTAATAGTTTGTTTGCATAAAACGAAGCATGTTTGAGCATGAGACTTAGTCGAATTTTAAGATATTGCAGATTTTTAAAAACGAAATGGAAAAACTGCCTTCTTTTGGAAGTTATCGTGCCGACAATACTACCCAACACTAGAAGCAGCTTTAATTACTTAGTAAATAGGGTATAGGGATAGAATTATTTGGAATTGTCAGAATCATATGGAGATCACTGCGGCTGGATTCCATTTGGAGATATTAACAAACACAGGTCAACGTACCACTTTGGAGCTCGTTTGTGGACGTATTTGGCAACTCCTGTGTTCAGTCATGCTGTACGTGAGAGAGGATATTCCCACCACTCTTGTAGTCCATCCACTATTCCCACCATCCTGCAAACCCTCGACTGCCAACTATTTTAACGTGACAATTGGTGTTATAAAATTGCCATAGAAATTTATGACATGATCAGCTAGGGCTAGGACTGGCTTCTGATTTTGTGTTCAATATTCTTTCAAAATTCCAAACGTTTTCTCTGTTAAGACGATAACACTTATTCAAATAAGTACAGAAAATCGGTACTACAAAATAAACACTTGATTAAACAGTTTGATAAACTTGGATTAACGATGACAATGTCTGGTGAATTTATGATTTCATCGTTAAATGTTCTTTTGTCATGTAAATTGACAATTGCTAATACCCATTCAACGTTATGTGCTCAACTTCATAAGCTATCGGTTTCAAGAATTAAGTTTAATTCAGATTTATTACGTGCTTTTGTATTGACAATGTCTTTTGAAAAAATTGCCGCTAGATTTTAGACGAAATCAAAGATAAATGAAATTGTGAATTTATTTTTCAAAAGTATAGCACAACCATGGCAATTGCAAACCTTTTACGAGTTTCTGTATAAATTTCCAGATTATGAACTACGCAAAATAATATCAGTTCCACAACGGACGATATATCTCCTGAACATTTTATTGAATTCAACAAGCTAAAGACGAAGGCGAACGTTTTTATTTCCGATTGTAATAATATTTTTACACAAATCCATTCAGAAATGTTCCAGAACTGGAGAGGTGAAAGGAGACCTGGTTTTTGCTGTATTTGCAAGTTCCATCCGTGCTATAAAAAACGGGTATCTGGATATTAAGATTTCAATCCTTTATTTTTGCAAAGTTCACATCTTTTACCTGATTGTACCGTAATTTCGGCAAAATACGTTCGCATCGGCCATAAATTGCTTATAGCACGTTTGATAGGCGTTCCATTGAGAGTTGCTGCTGACGTTTGGTCGACCACATTTTAATATTGGAGGGTCTTGGGCAACGATGATTTCCAGAAATGTGCAAAAAAACACAACCCAGAAAACTGTTTTTGGAAATTGCGACATTATTTAGTCAAGTTTGGAATTAGCTGGAATGGGAAGAGAATGTAGAACTGGATTATTTTTAGAAAAACTTTATATTTATTGAATTTTTTTGGCCAATGTGAATAATTAAGTGTGTAGAGTTTTACTAACTACAAAGGTGCAGTTGTCAGGCGTTTGCAATTTGCTTAATTTATTTTGTTGCCTGGAATAAACCATGGAAACAAGGATATAATAGACATACAGCAAAACCACTGCTAATGAGATGATGTGCTAGAAATATTTATGTATGAATACTGTATAGTATAAATAATTTGTACAAAGTACGTATATAATTGGAATAATTTTGGTAAAATTTTGGAAATTATCAATTATTGTATATTCGTAAAAAAAGTATATAATTTAAATTCTGAAATGTTTGTTAGCCAGATGGCAAATAAATTATCATACTACATTGAATTACATGTGTTAAATTAAATACGTGGCATCAACGACTTTGGAATCAGTTGTTTATCGCTATAACTACTTGCTGAATGAAAATTTGCAAGCCTTGAATTTATTTTTGAAGGTTAATCAATGTTTGTAACCGACTCAAAACTTTAGGTAAAATTTGTATACATAATATTTCTCCACTTTACTAATATAATTTCACCTTGCACCATACTCTAACATACGCTTAGTCAGACGATGAATTACATTTTCAATCCATCACTACATTAATCAGCTCGTGACAATAAATAAGAATTAGTCGAGTATTTTTCTAACAAATCAAAGTTGGGCATATTCGGTTGAGAGTTGAATAAAATCGGATGCAAAATAAGCATTGGAAATTGGGCAGTTTCCTCTGACTGCAGAAAGCGTTTGACAGGTAGGATATACAGATTGGATTGATAATATATTTTTGGTATGCATTGTTCTCGGGTTGTTAGAGATAACTAACTGATAACCGTTTACACTTGAATAAAGGTTGAAATCAATGAATAAATGAGAGAAATTTCAGCTGTAGTGATGGGACCACTTTATTTCCAAATTCTGTAGTAAATGGTATGGTTTAACAGCATCTATGGATGGTTTTATGACTTGGATAATTTGAGTTTATTTATCACTCAATTACTTCATCAAATGCCTAAATCATATCTGCTCCCAATACTGGATATCAATCGGTTCATCCCCGGTACTAATACATCCATTTCCAATGAGAGAACCAGTACTGCCTACTTGGACGCACAGGGATGAGAATGGGTTCCTCAATGCTGGACCATATCGAAAGTATTGATTGCGGTTATTCAAGTTGCATGTAGAAGTAGAGATGGATCCAATTGCATCCACGTCCAGACATTGTTCACTGCCGGTGGAACGATTTATCAATATTTGATAACTTTCTGCAACACCAACGGATGACCATTGTTGGTTTGCATTGTTGAGGCATGGACTTGTCATTGGGATACCGGCAACTAGTGATAAACATTCCCCGTACGCCTTGCTTCTCATCTGGAAGCCTACTGCTGTGCATGTAGTGATTGCCAAGATGAAAAGGATAATGCCAGCAACTCTTTTGAGAAACATTTTATACTGGAAAATAAATGGATCACATATTAAAATACGGTGTATCAAAATTGGTAACAGATGTATACTTACGTATGCGCAATAACAATCAGGTATAGTAGTCCTCGATTTTTTGTATGGTGGAGCTAAGGTTATTAAATTTTTGACATATGTAGCAACAACCAACAGCCAACTAAATAATTTATTGCGATATTGCCTGATGTAATTGTGGTTGTGATTAACAGGCCCAATGTGAAATCAACTGGCTGATTAATCAGGCCACTGCTGATAATATTTTACATAATGTATAAGTTCAAGTGCAGAGTGACAGTTCACGCGAAAAGGAACAAGCAGCTAATTCATCGCCACCAAGGTCCCCGGTAATGGAAAGGTCATTTCTTGGCAAGATGGTGAATGCTATTAACCCATTTGGAGGAAGGAAGAAAAGTTCCTCGCCCTCATCGTCGGTAGCTTCTTCAATCTCTAGGAAGGCCGACGAAGATGTCAAGCATCAGCAAGAGATTGAAGAGATTGATAATCGAATAGCTGAGCTGGAGGAAGAAGTACAAATATCAGAAGTCATGCTTCAGAGTCTGAGAGATATGTTGGACGCCGTGAAAGGTAAAATGGACCCCTTACATCCACTTTATAGCGGCGCAAATCTAGCGGACTTGAAACTTGAATTGGATAAGTTAACCAGTCAGTACTCTCAAGACTCCACTGATCACCGTCGTTTGGCCATCAAGAACACGACTGAAATAAAGAAATGTCAGAACAAGTTGAAAGTGCTGCAGAA
>JAQIWQ010000682.1:0-14525 GCA_034695825.1 Folsomia inoculata
TATCGTCCAATCACCACACGTGTCCCATTGTAATTGGATGATACGGAGATGTTGAGAATTCCAACCGGAAGTGGTAGGAAAAACTGGGAATATAACAAGAAAAATGAGATTCTTGTCATATTCCCAGTTTTTCTGCCACTTCAAGTTAATACACTGTACATCTTTTTATCGTCCAATCACCACACGTGTCCCATTGTAATTGGATGATACGGAGATGTTGAGAATTCCAACCGGAAGTGGTAGTAAAAACTGGGAATATAAGAAGAAAAATGAAAGGTTTGTCATGTTCCCAGTTTTTTTTGCAACTTCAAGTTTACACTCTGTACTACGTCAATCGTTTTTTTAATTGATTTCAAACTAGAATTAATATCATGATGCGGATATTAATACGTGACACACAGAAATCTTTATGAATATAACATAACATAACAGCATAACATAATAAAAAAATGTCGTCAAATCCAAAATTTTCAGTCGAAAAACAAGATAGCTTGATTTTTTATGAAACGAAGATTACAATTGTGCATATGGCTTTACATGAATATGGTAAGTGGTAAAAATCAATTATCACAAGGATGATATGAAGTGACTAAAAATTGAGCTACCAGAATTATATTACTACACACCTGGAAATGGTGGGAATTGATAACTATAACTATTAACTTTATGACGACGAAATTTTAGCGTAATTGATGATGGTCATAAGTGTACCAGTTTCCCCAGTCTAACAAAATTGATGCATGTTGCACTGCAAAACACTTCCATATGTTTTGTCCTTCCTCACTACAACTTTTTAGCCCGAGCCAGGGCTTATGTGATCATGTCCGTCCGTCCGTCCGTCCGTCCCGACGATAACTCAAGAACGAGTGATCGGATCGACTTGAAATTTTGCACACATGTACTATGTACAAAGTTAGGAATCAAGTTCGAAGATGAGCCAAATCGGTCCATAGGGGGACCGGTGGGGGTCGATGGAACCCACACTGGTTTTGTTCGGCACCAAAAAAAAATCATGCAAAATTTTGTTTTTGTCTTCTTTTCCCTGCATTTGTGCACCGAATAAAAAAGACACTTTTCACCCCGTCTATTCTGCACCAAAAAAAGTCATGAAAAATTCGTTTCTTTTCTCCTTTCTCTGCATTTGCGCACCGAATAAAAATGACACTTTTCAACCCGTCTATTCTGCACCAAAGAAAGTCATGAAAAATTTGTTTTTTCCTCTTTCCTTGCATTTGCGCACCGAATAAAGATGACACTTTTCCCCCCGTCTATTCTGCAACAAAAATAGACAAGCTGGCTCGGGCTATATTTAATTCTGCACTGCGGTTATTTGATATGATTTTATCATAAAATTTATTTATTAAAATCAAAATTTAGATTACGGTAAGTGCACGAAAATTATAGAAATAGGTACAATGATAACCTTATGGAACACAACAAGCGGGTTTTTTTGAATAATTGGGAATTTTATTATTTTTGCCCAATTTTGCAAGTTTTTCAAATACTGTTAAAAAACAGTTCCATACTTTTTCGAATTTTCAGTTTGCATAAACTTAATTAAGTAAAATTTATCAATCCTAGTACTGACATTTCGAATTAGATTACTACAAGTAGAAGATACTAGTCCAAAAACTGAAACGGTTGATGGGAACCTAAATCCTGCCCTTCTGTCCATTCATATTTACAGCTATTTTGGTCAAATTTGGTAATTAATATCTCGAGATTGATAAGTAGCACTTTTTTGTGGTTTGGTTTTTAGAAAGAGTATTGTCTGACGGACATAGTAAAAAAGGAAATTCGATAATCGGAACGTGCATTATTCTGCAAATTCGAATCGAAACATGCCTCATTGCGAAATGCAAAGGCGGGAAAATATTTTTTTGAAAATATCACCAAGTGGCAAATAAGAAACTTCAATTTACTTTTACCATTAAATTCCGCAAGTGCACCGTACAACACAGTACAGCACCGTACAAATGCAATGCAAATGCCGTTAGTGCACCGTACACCACAGTACAGCACCGTACAGCACCGTTCAAATGTAGTATAAATGCCGTAAGTGCACCGTACAGCACCGTACAAATACAATGCAAATGCCGTAAGTGCACCGTACAACACAGAACAACACCGTACAAACAGAGTACAAATGCCGTAAGTACCCCGTACAACACCGTACAAACACAGCACAAGTGCCGTTAGGGCACCGAACAACACATTACAACACAGTACAGCACTGTACAAACACAGTACTTTTAGCGTCATTGTTTAAAGTAACGCCGCTGAATCAGATAAATCAGAACATCAGCATTTGTAGAGTTTTATGCTGGACGCTTATCCTTATCCTTTATCGCGGGGAACTACAAGCCTGGAAATTGAAGAAGTTGATGAATACATTGGTGGAAAATGACATGTACTAGTATTCATAACCACAAAGTTGGAAATGGCACTAATTTATGACCGCAATTTTGGAAATAACATTTCATTAGTGCAAACCTCGGAAGGATAGGAAATCATAACTACAAGCTATAAGAATAGTGGAACACTCTTGTGGCACCTTAGCATCACATGTGTGTCACTTTGCCATCCTGGACATGCAGATTTCATAAATTACAATATTTCTCCATTTGCAATGCTTTATCGTTGAGACATATGCTTCTGGAAATGGCAAAAATTCATTAATATAAACCCGAAAAATGTGGAAATTCATTACCACAAACCTGGACGTTTTAGGATTATATGACTGCAGAGCAAAATAATGCATTACGATAACAGTGAACAACGTCCAGTTTATGTAGTTAATGGTGATTAGATGTGTATCACTTTTCCCACCTGACCATGCATATCTCATAGCTATATCGAACATTAGCAATTTCTAGGTCGGTATTGGAAGGCAGCACTTTTTTGAGGTCTGCTTTTATGAAGAGAATTGTTTAAATCTATGAGTCTTTATGATTCGTCCGGGCGTCAACGTTCTTAAATTCCTATAAAAATCAGAACGAAGCATCAACAGCAGATTTATTGTTAACAGTTAGTAAATGACGGCGACGGCGTTAGATGTCTGCCAAAGACTTCCTCCCTAATTGAGAAATTTGTCGATAATTTATTTTAATTCCCCTATGTTCCCTGCCCTATATTCAAAGTAAATAACTGTCCTACATATTGTGAACATGATCAATACTTTCAATATTTTGACAGTAATGTTCAATGAACTTAATCTGTTCGTCTGCTACTACATATCCAAGAGCACAGTACAGCACAGTACAAATACAATGCAAATGCCGTAAGTGCACCGTACAGCACCGTACAAGTACAATGCAAATGCCGTAAGTGCACCGTACAGCACCGTACAGCACCGTACAAATACAATGCAAATGCCGTAAGTGCACCGTACAGCACCGTACAAATATAATGCAAATGCCGTAAGTGCACCATACAACACAGTACAGCACCGTACAAGTGCAATACAAATGTTGTAATGTTTATCCATTTGCAATGCGCTACTTCTTCAAGATGGGAATATATTATGTTTTATTGTAGAGAAGAAGAGGTATAAATTCATGTCCACAAATATGCAAATGACATTAATTCATTAAAACACCCTAGGAAAGGACACTAATTCATGACTACGAAGCTCGGAGTTGTAGGTCTTACTTAACCAAACTTATCACCAAGCTGGAAATTGTAGAAACTTAAGACCACATAGCTGGATCTGGTGCAAATTGTGTGACTTTGGCCCAAATTACAGTGTTTGTTTGGGGGTTTGATCCAAAGCTTCTCCACCTCTCCACTACTTATGCATTATCATTGCCTATGCTTTATAATTAAGACGTTATAAAGAAGGGATAAAGCATAGGAAATGGAGAAGTTCAACTTCTCGAGGATAAAGCATAGGAAATGGAGAAGTTCAAATTCTCCTCTATAAAGCATAGGGAATGGAGAAGTTCAACTTTTCCACGATAAAGCATAGGGATGGAGAAGTTCAACTTCTCCATGATATAGCATAGGGAATGGAGAAGTTCAACTTCTCCACGATAAAGCATAGGGATGGAGAAGTTCAACTTCTCCACGATAAAGCATACGCAGTGGAAAAGTTGAACTTCTCCACGATAAAGCATAGGCAGTGGAGAAGTTCAACTTCTCCACGATAAAGCATCGGAAATGGAAAAATTGAACTTCTCCACGATAAAGTATAGGCATGGAGAAGTTCAACTTCTCCACGATAAAGTATATGCATGGAGAAGTTCAACTTCTCCATGATAAAGCATAGGGAATGGAGAAGTTGAACTTCTCCACCGATAAAGCATAGGGATGGAGAAGTTCAACTTCTCCACGATAAAGCATAGGCAGTGGAGAAGTTGAACTTCTCCACGATAAAGCATCGGAAATGGAAAAATTGAACTTCTCCACGATAAAGCATAGGGAATGGAGAGGTTGAACTTCTCCACGATAAAGCATAGGGATGGAGAAGTTCAACTTCTCCACGATAAAGCATAGGCAGTGGAGAAGTTGAACTTTTCCACGATAAAGCATCGGAAATGGAAAAATTGAACTTCTCCACGATAAAGCATAGGAAATGGAGAAGTTGAACTTCTCCACGATAAAGCGTAGGGATGGAGAAGTTCAACTTCTCCACGATAAAGCATCGGAAACGGGCTCCACCATAAAGCATAGGAAATGGAGAAGTTCAACTTCTCCAGGATAAAGCATAGGCAGTGGAGAAGTTGAACTTCTCCACGATAAAGCATAGGCAGTGGAGAAGTTCAACTTCTCCATGATAAAGTATAGGGAATGGAGAAGTTCATGATGGCTGAACAAGCCGCCATAAACCTTATCAACCTCATGATGCAACTGGTTAGCTAATAGATATAATTTTATAAACCTAAATGACATAATGAAAACGGTACGCCAAATATTCGAGGTACGAATTTAGACTTAGTGTCCCGCAACTAAACGGTGAGACAGTAGGCACAGCCGATTTGGGGGCGTACTTTCTATCTACGGTTTTATATGGTAGACAATGGGCATGCGTTATACACCAATATTTTTCCAATATTGCCATCAAATTATACGGTAATGTACGGAGCGTGTTCGATATTTGAACGGTACTGAACTGTGTTGTACGGAACACTTGCGGTTCATGTTCGATATTTGTACGGTACTGTACAGTTCTACGGTACACTAGTGACATTTGTCCTGCATTTGTATGGTGCTGTGCTGTGTTGTGCGGTACACTTGCGGCATTTGTACTGTATTTGTACGATACTGTACTTTGTTGTTCGATATACGTAGGAACCGACGAACAGATAAAGTCCTTTGAACATTATTGCCAAATGTTGAAACAATTGATACAAACGGCGAATTGTTCACAGTTTTCTTTGAATACAGGGCGGAATTAAAATAATTTGGCGAAAATTTTCTCCACTAGGAGCGACGTCGGGAAAACGCCGTTATTTACGAACTGCTAACAATAAATCTGCCCTTGATGCTCCGTTGGTTAAGGCAGACTTCATTTCCAGAGGAATTTTAGGCATTGCACATTTTACGCTCGGACGAAGACTCAATTCGATACGAAATTGCAGGACTATGCATGTTCCGATAGCTAAATTTGTTTTTGGACTGACCTCTTTAAGCAGTTCGCTTTATCAAAGCCAAACCTCAAAAAATTGCTACATTCTGTAGCATGAGGGTGGATACCACTACCTCAGATATTCACTTCAAGCATTGCTTCTCCATATTACATGGTTTCCCGTTGAACAAGAGAATGAGTGAAGTTCGTAATCTAAAAATACATAACAGCGACTAGGTAGAGTTGTACGAGCGCTGGTACGTACTAGTGACTGGGGTTCGCTTCCGGTTGCTAGCATATTTTTGGAAGGTTACCTTACTTCATTTGTTACAACTGATGCCGAAACCCTCTGTCGAGTGTAAATAGTTTGTGAAATACTATGAAATAAATGTTTCAACGTCGAAAACAGAATCCAATGTGAAAAATAGTGGAAAACTTCTGTTCCAGTTTTATTACAACTGGTCCTGAAACTTAGTTCGATTTTCAATATTGTGTGGAATACTCTGTGCTAAGTGCAATCCCGAGCTATAAATTACCAAAGTTGATCAAAGCTATCAAATGTGAACGGTCAGAAGTGTAAAGTGATTAATTTATATTTGATCACCCTTAACTAAGCTGGACGTTGTCCACTTTTAAGGCAATACATTATTCTGCTCTGTAGTAATATAATCCTAAAACTTCCATGTTGGTGGTAATGACTTTTTTACCATTTCCAGGTCTGTAGTCACAACTTCCTACAAATTCCAGCTTTGTAGTTCTCCACAATAAAGCACATGTCTCAACGATAAAGCATTGCAAATCGAGAAACATTGTCATTTATGAAATGTGAATTTTCAGAAGGGCAACGTGATGTGCATCTTATACTAGGATGCTACAAGATTGTTTCCATATTCATCAGATTCTTCGATTTACAGATTTGTGATAATGAATTTCCGAAATTTCCGGCTTTGTAGTCAATAATTAGTTTTATTTCCAGGTTTATACTCGTTAATCAGTGTCATTCACAGGTTGTGTTCATGCATTTATGTCATTTCCATTATTGCCGTTATGAACTTCTTCAATTTCCAGGTTTGTAGTTCTCAAGAGTAAAGTATATGGGTCTAGGATAAAACGCTAGAAATGGTCATATTTTGATTTATCCCGTGTTCTGTGTTATCTTGTGTACTGTGTTGTACAGTGCACTTACGGCATTTGTACGGTGCTGTACGGTGCACTTACGGGATTTGCATTGTATTTGTACGGTGCTGAACGGTGCTGTACGGTGCACTTACGGCATTTGCATTGTATTTGTACGGTGCTGTACGGTGCTGTACGGTGCACTTACGGCATTTGCATTGTATTTGTACAGTGCTCTACGGTGCACTTACGGCATTTGCATTGTCTTTGTACGGTGCTGTACTGTGCACTTACGGCATTTGCATTGTATTTGTACGGTGCTGTACGGTGCACTTACGGCATTTGCTTTGTATTTGTACGGTGCTGTACAGTGCACTTACGGGATTTGCATTGCATTTGTACGGTGCTGTACGGTGCTGTACGGTGCACTTACGGGATTTGCATTGCATTTGTACGGTGCTGTACGGTGCTGTACGGTGCACTTACGGGATTTGCACTGTACTTGTACGGTGCTGTACGGTGCTGTACGATGCACTAACGGCATTGGATGGTAAAAGTAAATTGACTTTTCTTATTTGCCACTTGGCGATGTCTTCAAAAAAACATTTTCCCGCCGTTTCATTTTGTAATGAGGCATTTTTGGTTCGAATTTGCAGGATAATGCACGTTCTGATGATCAAATTTCTTCTATCATTTCGTTTGTCAGACAAAGGTCTTTCTGAAACACCAAACCGCAAAAAAGTGCTACTTACCAATTTCGAAATATTAATTTCAAAAGTGGACCAAAATAGCTGTAATATATGAATGGAACGAAGGGCAGGATTTAGGCTCACATCGTCTGTTTCTCTTTTCGATCTAGTTTGTTCTAATTCCAGTAATCTAATTCGAAATGTCAGTACTGGGATTGATAACTTTTACTCAATTAAGGTTATTCAAACTGAAAATTCGAAAAAGTATGGAACTGTTTTTTAACAGTATTTGAAAATCTTGCAAAATTGGGCAAAAATAATAAAATTCCTAGTTATTCAAGCACCCCGCCATTTGTGTTCCATTAGGTTATCATTGTATCTATTTTTATAATTTTCGTGCACTTACCGTAATCTAAATTTTTATTTCATAAATTGATTTTAAATCTAAAATTGTGTTAATCGAGCTGCACTAATTAAATACAATCATATGGAACTGTTTCGTAGCACAACATCCATACAATTTTGTTGGACTGGAGAAACTGGTTACCTGATGACCATCATCAATTTTCGTGAATCTTGTCGCTCATTACCACGGTTATCCAAAATATGTTTCCTTATTGTTGTGGGTATGAATCCCTATCCCAACTCATGAATTGCTGTCCTTTCCAGCTTTGTAATCATGAATTAGAGTCATTTCCAGCTTTGTATTCATGAATTAGTGTCATTTCCAGCTTTGTAATCACGAATTAGAGTCATTTCCAGCTTTGTATTCATGAATTAGTGTCATTTCCGGCATTGTAATCACGAATTAGAGTCATTTCCAGCTTTGTAATCATGAATTAGTGTCATTTCCAGCTTTGTAATCATGAATTAGAGTCATTTCCAGGTTTGTAGATATGAATTGTGGTCATTTCCAGATTTGTAGCCATGTATTACGGTCATTTCCAGATTTGTAGCGTTGATTTTCTACCATTTTGAGGTTGATATTCCACGAATGCTGCCTTATCTCATACTTATCAGTGTCCAGCTAACGCATTACTTCATATAGTATGAACTTTATACAACGCTTATCATGCCCGTGCATGGAGTAATTTCACGGTGTTGCACGGTACCCTTACGGCATTTGTACGGTGCTGTACGGTGCACTTACGGGATTTGCATTGTATTTGTACGGTGCTGAACGGTGCTGTACGGTGCACTTACGGCATTTCCATTGTATTTGTACGGTGCTGTACGGTGCTGTACGGTGCACTTACGGCATTTGCATTGTATTTGTACGGTGCTGCACGGTGCACTTACGGCATTTGCATTGTATTTGTACGGTGCTGTACGGTGCACTTACGGCATTGGATGGTAAATGTAAATTGCTTTTTCTTGTTTGCCACTTGGCGAAGTCTTCAAGAAAACATTTTCCCGCCGGTTCATTTTGTAATGAGGCATTTGTGGTTCGAATTTGCAGGATAATGCACGTTCCGATTATCGCATTTCTTTTTTACTGGGTTTGGTAGACAATACTCTTTCTAAAAACCCAAACCACAAAAAAGTGCTACTTACCAATCTCGAGATATTAATTGCCAAAGTTGACCAAAATAGCTGTAAAATATGAATGGACCCAAGGGCAGGATTTAGGTTCACAGCTATTGTTTCAGTTTTCGAACTCTAATATCTCTAATTCGAGTAATCTAATTCCAAATGTCAGTACCAGGATTGATAGGTCTGACTTAATTAAGGTTATTCAAACTGGAAATTCAAAAAAGTATGGAACTGCTTTTAACAGTATTTGAAAAACTTGCAAAATTGGGCAAAAATATTAAACTTCCCAATTTCTCAAACACCCCGCTCTTTGTGTTGTATAAGGTTATCATTGTACCTATGTCTATAATTTTCGTGCACTTACCGTAATCTAAATTTTTATTTCATAAATTGATTTTAAATCTAAAATTGTGTTAATCGAGCTGCACTAATTAAATATAATCATATGGAACTGTTTCGTAGCACAACATCCATTCAATTTAGTAGGACTGGGGAAACTGGTTACCTGATGACCATCATCAATTTTTGTGAATCTTGTCGCTCATTATCACGGTTATCTAAAATGGGTTTTGTTATTATTTTGGTTATGAATCCCTATCTATTTCAGGATTGTACAAATGTATTACTGTTTTCCAGCTTTGTAACCATGAATTATTCTTATTTCCAGCTTTGTACTCAAGAATTACTGTGCTTTCTAGCTTTGTAATCATAAATTGGTGTCAGTTCCAGCTTTGTAATCATAAATTTGTGTCATTTCCAGCTTTGTGATCATGAGTTAGCGTCTTTACCAGGTTTGTAGATATGAATTGTGGTCATTTCCATAATTGTAGCCATGAATTACGGTCATTTCCAGATTTGTAGCGTTAAAATTCTACCATTTCGAGGTTGAATTCTCTAATTTTATCTTAATTTATCAAAATTTGGAAAATGTGTCAAAGGAAAACTTAGAATCCTGGGACTGTTCTAATCCAGACTTCGAACTTTTGGCATTGCAAATCAAAAACTTGAACTTTTTCGCAATAAAGCATAGACGACAATAAAGCATAAACAATGATAAAGCATATTCCATGACAAAGCATTGCAAACAGAGATATCCGGAATATATTTGTAGGACCAGGTAGTAGACCCAATAATAATTTCCAGCTAACGCTTTATTCCATGTAGTATGAACTTCATACAACGTTTATCATGCATGGAGTAATTTCACCGTATTGCACGGTACCCTTGCGGCATTTGTACGGTGCTGTACTGTGCTCTTACGGGATTTGCACTGTACTTGTACGGTGCTGTACGGTGCACTTACGGCATTTGCACTGTACTTGTACGGTGCTGTACTGTGCTCTTACGGGATTTGCACTGTACTTGTACGGTGCTGTACTGTGCTCTTACGGGATTTGCACTGTACTAGTACGGTGCTGTACGGTGCTGTACGGTGCACTTACGGCACTTGGTGCTAAAAGTAAATTGAATTTTCTTATTTGCAACTTGGTAATATTTTCGAAAAAATTCTCCCGCCTTTACATTTAGCAATGAGGCATTATTCGATTCAAATTTTCAGGATAATGCATGTTCCGATTATGGAGTTTCTTTTTTTACTGTGTTTGTCTGACAATACTCTTTCAAAAACCCCAAACCACTAAAAAGTGCTACTAACCAATCTCGAGATATAAATTACCAAAGTCGACCCAAACAGCTATAAAATATGAATGGAAGGAAGGGCAGGATTTAGGTTCACATCACCTGTTTCAATGTTCCGACTAGTACATTCTAATTCTTTATAATTTTCGTGCACTTACCGTAATATAAATTTTTATTTCATAAATTGTTTTTAAATCTAAAATTGTGTGAATCGAGCTGCTCTAATTAAATATAATCATATGGAACTGTTACCTGATGACCATCATCAATTTCGTGAATCTTGTCGCTCATTATCACGGTTATCCGAAATGAATTTCCTTATTATTCTGGTTATGAATCCCTATCTTTACTCATGAATTGCTGTCTTTTACAGCTTTGTAATCATGAATTAGTGTCATTTCCAGCTTTGTAATTACGAATTAGTGTCATTTTCAGATTTGTAATTATGAATTACTGTCATTGCTAGTAGTGCAACTTTGCGGAAGAAACCGAATGGCGTGGGTTATACCTTAACACTGTATGGTATATTTGTGTTAGGTAAGGTTACGTTAGGGTATAACCCTTTAACGCAAAAGGGGAAATGTGAGAAAATTGGGGCAAAGTGAGAAAATGATCAGGAAGTCATGATCAGTCCAAATCCACAAGAAAAAAAAATTCGAAAAAAATTTCGAAATTTTGAAAAACTGAAAAAATTTCAAAATTTTTTTTTCGGGAAAATGTGTTTTTTTGAATCAGGGGGTCATGATCGGTCCAAATTCGTAAAAAAAAATTTTCGCCTCGTGTCGAAAAAACTGAAATTTTCCGTGCGCACCCTTAGCAGCAACCCAACCTAAAAAGTGTCATTGTTTTCTTTTTGGACTTGACATCTCTGTCATGTCAGGTCCAGCCAAGTTAAGAAAATAAACAAAGAAGCAACTGGGTAGCTCGTCCTGAAATCGGTATGAATCATATAAATCATTGAATTTGGCGTCCCCTTGATCGGAGGATACAATTTGTCCAAAGTTACCTGTAAGTCCATCGCAAGGTACATCGGGTACATCTCAAGCCACTAGGTAGTCGGACATTGGCCCGTACAAGCCTGTTCGCAGTATTGTCATAGGGAACACACATCCTGTTACCCTCTTTGATTTCATCACTTCCACCTGTCATTGGGAGAGGTTGGAAGCAGCCATCGGACTCTATGTTGGAGTTGCATACTTCCACTTGGAAAGAGCCGTAGTGGGCAGCTTGGAACTCTATTTGGACTTCTACGGTCTAAACAATTAGATAAGTTTACTGTGAGGTCATGCACTGCAGCGTTAACACTTACGGATCCAGCCGTATAGTTGGCAGCAACATGGCTGTGTCCAAATTCACCCCCATGATTGAATTGTGATTGTCCAGCTGGGTCTCCACACCTTCCGCATTGCGAGAACCTCTCGTCCTGTGGGGTGTTGCCACAAAATACTCCCTGCGAGTCCCAGTACATTGGGTAGTTTTGTGGGAACTGTGGGTTCTTGAAGTACGCGTGGCGGGCTAGTGGCTGTACGAGCACGCCATGGGGCTCAACAAGCCCTGCACAGGCAACAACAACCAAGAGAAGAGCGATAAGTTTCATTTTGGAAAACGGTAACGAAATAAAGTAGCTGGAGGGTTGTGCTTGAAGCTTTTATTGAGGGTATACAAGTGACAGGTCCACTTCAGATGACAAACGAGCTGATGACAGCGGAACTGATTATGTGCGTGTCCCAATGGGACAGCCCCATGTGTTTGTGTAAAATAAACCTTTGGAATACGGTCCTAAATGTTAAATGTTCCAACATTTATATATATTTATTGCCAGCTTTCAAAATGTCAGCAAATAATGTCCCAATCAGCTCTAAGCGTTCCAATTATGGGACTTGCATTTCGGCTGTAACATGATGTATCATAACCTCACCGTATCCATTCTCTTTCATAGAAAACTTCAAGTCATTCTTTCTTTTACCAGCATATATCTTGATCTCAGTAATACGAAGCGTTCGCATTACTCTATTTTCGAGAACAAAAATTATTAAGTCGAATTACCAATTTTGCAAATATGAACTATTAATATTGCAATCGTTCACGCAATCCAACATAAAATTATATGACTAACAGGCATAATCCTCGAACCGTCAACATTTTCTAACCGAAATCGTATAATGATCTTAATTTTCGAGTCCTAGGCAGATTCTTAAAGCAAAAATAAGACGTACTTTTGAACTTGTGATCCCATTCCAATTGCATAAATTCTGTAAATACGAAGCGCTGCTTCTGAAAATTGGATGTAAATCCGCGACTGAGAAATATGTCTAACAAAGCCGATGTATCAATCGGACAGACAGACAAAGGGGAATTGAATAGCTGCTGCATTGCCACGTGTCAATCAGCAATAATTACTTAATAAAGATATTGATCGCCTCATCGGACAATTAGTCATCAATTATTGTTTCATTTGAAGGGTGATGATTGATTGTCGTGTTGTTCTCAAATGCAACAGTTGCGGTTGCAGCTCTCGAGATAAAAATACTTTGTGGTGTACGTGTCTCCAGTTAGAAATCAAGACAGGGTCAAGTCAAACCAGGTGCTTATCATGTTTAGACCCAACGTACTCGCACTCCCACAAAACAATACGCGTGCATGAAAAACAGGCGTGTGCTTAATTCTGATTATTAAATGATATGACAAGAATGTCAAATGTCCACCGTCTTAATATATTATACGTCTCTTGCTAAACTATTCAACAATGTACAATGCAATTTTCAACACTGAAAATAAAGTTAAAATATTTAACAAGAGAAAATTAATTGTAAGAAACGAAGCTAGATTGTAAAAAGGGCAGTATGGGCATTGATAGGAACCTAGAGATAAGCACAATTTTAGGTTTCATATAATATATAAAAAGTATGTCGGAACTTAAGAGTTTTTACCGCAAACTTGACAAATGTCTAGATTCATAAGCGTTGTCTCGTTGACCAGAGCCATTACAAACCTCTCTAGTATAACAAGTAAATTTTTACTCTTCAATCTTAACACATGCATATGTACATGACCATTTTACAAACCTGGTGAATATGACTCGTAAAGTGTTGATTGACGATGTCTCGTTAAATTAGCGACTGGGTACCATCGTTTCACTGTATGGTTGAAACAAGACCAGTGTGACGGAATCTATAAAATGAAATCACACATTATCAATTGCTTAATATTTTAAAGGTTAGTGACAAATTAAAACTTTACCCTTTCAAAGTACCAACTCGTCTTTCCTGGTACTGTCCAAGCGTCTTTCAACCACGGATGAATTCCAGAACTCACCAGTCTCAGAGCATCAGACTGGATCATTCCATAACCACTGGGGATTTCTACCTCCAGCACAGCACCCCCACTCATTTCCGACTCTTCCACAAGTATCCATCTGCAATGTTAACAATTTTCAAACATCTATGCTACTTTATCGTATAATGTTTAATTAACCTGAAGCAGGCTTCAACAGTAAGATCAGATTTGTTCCTTCTTTCGCTGAAGTATTCAACAATTTTAAGCTCAAAGGCGTCAACTGGAGGAGTATCCTTATACTCTTCCCAGTCTACACCAAATACAACGTCCAGTTGTACTACAGCTTGGCCTGCACCTCGACCTTCGATATTTACGTGTCCCCATACGTTTACAATCTATTTATGAGATGTACATGTATCATTTTCAAGTAGGTAGATACAAAATGATAAGAATGCTGCATGTCTAACTCACATCTACTTGCTGAGAAGACGACGCTGATTCTGGATCGAAAACAAAAGGTTCGGCATCTTCACCTTGACTTGACATCTCTATTTTGATTGACATCTCAGTTATGTCACGAATCCGGGCACGATTTGCATATTCCGTCAGAGCTTGAATAAAATGAACACAAATAAAAACCTCGATTATGTAGGTATCTCACCCTAATCATCTAGAGTGTCTTATACCCAACCATCTCCACATGATAT
>JAQIWQ010000683.1:0-14510 GCA_034695825.1 Folsomia inoculata
AGTTACGGTAAACTCACCACTAAAATAGGATTTTAGTGGTCGGAATAACGGGACGGTAATGTAAACACAAACACTGTACAAGTTGTGCGGGATTTGGGCGAGCGGGAAGTCAAATTTATTGTTACTGTTATTGTTTTTAAACACTACCGTTAATTTAAAAAGTGACTATTGCAAGAAACTGTGTACAATGGTCGTACGAAATTGCGTGCGGAATGGAACATATTTCCTCAGCAAATGTATTTTTATTAGTATTCAGGATTGTTTTGACAACTTTTCTAATAAGTTTCAACTAATATATAGATAGTTCATGCGGATTTGGCAACAAGAAATGTGTTATTGACGGCGAATGGGACTGCAAAGATTACTGACTTTGGTTTATCCCGCCGTTTGTATGAATACACAAATTATGTCAAGAAGAACCAAGAACCTCTTCCATGGCGTTGGATGGCAATAGAATCCTTAAAAACGATGACATTTTCAACCAAATCGGACGTCTGGAGTTATGCTGTGACGCTGTTTGAAATATTTTCCTTGGGTGACACTCCTTACCCTGGATTGTCTTGGAATGCATGTTTTGCAAATGAATTGGAAAATGGCCTGAGGATGGCCAAACCAAATCTTGCTACTGCTGAAATGTAATTGGACCATGTAAATTACTTTATCCACTCATAGCAATTAAGAGTAAGATTTGTTTGTAGATACTCAACAATGTGCGATTGCTGGAATCCTCGTCCTTCCGAAAGACTTCCTCATTCTTCCTTCTCAAATATATCAAGTTTTTTTAACAGTCTTTTATATGAGTTGGCTGACAATATTGCATAAATCCGACAAACATTCTTATAATTTTTTTGGTAATCGTGTCATAATCTAGTTTATTGTCCGGTAGTAAGATAAATCTCTAACATACCTAAGGTTATAACCTCAGGTAAGGGTCATTAAACTGCAGGTTATGTGTCAGCTTATTGCCCCAATACTTCATTCTAACACGAGTTCTTGCGGCGAGTTTAAACAAATTTGTTGCATCTAGAAAAACGAATAAATCCGCGTTGTTTGCCCATTTTCTTCGTCTCTTACGCCAATACATCCCGCTAAACAGAAATTAAAATTATTATTCTTTTGTCACGAATTTTTGGCAGGTAATAATTAACTTCTACATAAGAAGCAACTTGGGCTTGTATAGATTGGATGTTGTCTAACGCGTGAAAGTCAAGTAGGTCGGCTCCGCTTTAACATATTTTAGGAACTTTAAGTATTACGAACTGTGCTTTTTGTTGACACGCTATTTTCATTGTGTAAAGCGATGCGTGTGTCCAATTATAGTAAGTACAAAAAATAAACCGTTGTAAAATGTGAAAAACGCTTAAATAAATCGCTTCAACAATTTGCTTTTGTACTAAATGTGCCCAAAATTAGAGTTTCCATATATTACGGTTTAATATGCCGACATTTCATTCCAAAAATTGGGAAGCAGCCTTTGAATATTAAATGGTTCCAGCATTTCCGTTTTAAATCAACTGCGATCCACCCAACGTTCCCCAGTTTTCGGCATTAAATTATGTCTCGATTTTAGCTTCATTCTTTCCAACATTTCAAAGTTTTGGGGGCAACAAACAAAAAATATGAGCTCAAACGCTAATTTGCAGCAGCTATCGTAAGGCTATCGTAGTGTGAATCACACTGGGTTTTGCCGATTTAGAAGGAACGGTTGCAAAGCGTTGAAGCCTGGCGTTATGGCAGCACTTTAGTGACAAATACATACATGCTGGATTAAAAATTTTGGTAGTCAAGTTTCCCGGTCGCTTGGGAATTATTGGTTGCTATGAAAGGCTTGATTGCCTTTAAGTTATGGTGACTACGGACTTGTAATTGCTGTGGGTGTTTTTGAATCATCATTCCCCCCTAGAAAGTATTCTCCTCAACACTTCTAATATTGTAATGCAATTCATAGTTATTTTGCAAAAAAAACTCATTAATTTCCCACAGTCAGTCAGTCAGGCCGGGTGGTTTGAGTACCGGATTCTTGGCTTAAATGTCTGGGGTCGTGAGTTCGAATCCCTGGCTGACAAAAAATCCTTCACTTTGCACTTCCGAGTAAAGGTGTTGAGTAACGGCTCCGTACGCGTGATAGGTGGGCGGCTTACCCCAAGGTTCTGGAGCTTAGAAAACTCCACTACCCTGTAAGCAAGCGCCAACCTCCACTACAGTTGCTCATCAAGGGTGAAATACCTACAACAACTCACCAACAGAATATATGGCGAGTGCGGGGGCGTCTATGAGTGCAAACCAGCATTACAAATGCTGATCTCCGATGACGGGGAAAAAGTTTCCTTTTTTTGAAAGTCAGACAAGACCGGTCCGTTGCTGCTAGCTTTGACATATTTTAATATTCGTAAGTACTATGAATGTTACTTCCTTGGTTTTGCTTGACACGCTCTTTTTCTTATATTGCAGAATGCGTGTATCCAATTCCAGCACTACAAATAATGAAAACTTGGACAAGCGTTCGAATAAAAAATTGACAAAGAACTAAGGCAAGACTGCTGCAGCTACCCACACCAAGCACGTACAAAATGTGCCTCTATTGTTCTGGTGAAATAGTCAAATAATTAAAGTGGGAGGTGGCCCATGGTCTGGGGCAAGGCTTTAGTGTGAGTTACTAACCGATTTTTCTATTCTTTCGAGAAATTTCAAGATGCGAACAGTATCGACTAGTATGGTTTATGGACATGATTTTTTGAGTTAAAACACTGAAACGTATTTAACCACAGTATCTTCATTTTCGTCCGAACTATGAATGTGTCTGAAGTGCGGTTTTATATGACAATATAATAGTGCATGTTTTTAGATGGGTAGTCCATGTATAATATGGCTATGACGTTACCTTACGTCGGCCAATTGCGTTTTAGACTAACGGTTATTTTTTGTCTCTCCTTAGAACAAAAATGTGTTTACAAATTTAACAAGGGATGGATTACGAAATAAAGTGTATTCAGTCGCGAAGGAAGCCTTGGACTATATCAAGTCAGAATTTACCGTCGCATTTCATTCGTATTTTTGAACTCCTTTATCAATCCTTGAGTTTCTAACCTAATCACAATTTGGGTGCGTCAAATCCCAGATTACTAATATAAGAGAACCATAGAATACGGAATTTTGAAGAATAGCAAAGTGTTCAATGATTTATTTCTCTGATATCTCATTAAAACAGAGGATATTTCTTCCCATCTAATTATAAAATCTTCAAAATCGGTAAGGCTTTCCAATATCTTTCGTGTTGAATTTATCCAATTCCACAATTAATGACGCTATTTTACAAAAATATCTTTCTAGCCCCTGTAAATCACATCGTATTCAGTCAAGTCATCAATAAATATTACAACATCCACTGTGTACCAAACACATCCTGTACTGTACACGTGAGACTTTAAGTATGAATTCGCCCCGACTCGCATACACAATGAACTCCTTCATCAAGTTTAAAACTTGTACCATTTTCATTCTAATATTTCCCGGCGCAATATCGGGGATGGTGGATGACCCTGAGGGCACCCCCAACATAAATGCACTACTAGTAGGCGTGGAAAACTGTGACCTGTACATTGTTCACAATGGACTGCAACCCGGTCACCTGGAACAGTTAAATTACATACCTGTCACTTTATTCGACGTAGAAAGGCCCTCCTCGTGCATGGAAAAAGATGAAAACCGCATCTGGCATGAATGCTTCCGTTCGAAAGACCCTCGTCGAGAGTTTGACCTAAGCAGAGGCAGGGTTGCCTTTTGTAGAATAATTTATGCCATTTTTCGCAATAATATTGCCGGTGAGCTTTTTACTCCGGTTCAGTGGGCACATCAAATAGTTCGTAGGACCCTTTATGGATATGAATATCGTGGCTACGATTGGCAGATATATACAAAACCATATCACAATATATACCAATTTGCGTACTCACCAAACAGAACCAACACACAAGTCTTGCTACGCGTATTCGAATTGTATGGAAGGTTTCAGCAGGGTGTAGATTTTCTCTTTGATATTGCAGCAACGCAAGAGGAAAAACTGGAGATTTGTATCTTGATCCAAGGTTTCCAAATAGTTCGACCACCTCACTGCCTGCTTATGCTGGGGGGTAACAAGAACATCCTCCAAATTTATCAGCAGGCAAGAAAACCTCCAACTCATTGGTACATGATATGGAAAATTAGAATGGAAATACCAAGAGAGGATTTATCACAAATTTGGCAACCAGAAAACCCTTTCGATCGTTCAGAAACCCTCAATATGCATTTGTATTTGGCGCAGTCTGTGCTTCGGAGAAAAAGCAATTCATCCTTCTTTTTAACTAGGTTTCATGTTAATTTACTGGTAGGACCGGTGGTAGCCATAGATTCATCTTCCCGCCCTGTTTACCGATTGACCAATATGATCGGTGTTGAATTCGAAGGATGGGAATTTCTCACTTGCTATAAAAGGGAAAAAATTACGTTTGGTTTCTACCTTACGCCCTTTCAGCCAGAATTGTGGTTTTCTATAATCGCAGTCATCGTTTTTCTAGTAGTCATTGTTGAATGCTATCTAGCAGCTGCTTCAAAGGTGGGATCCCCATTTTGCCCTTGGCTCTTCATATTAGGGTCCATCTTTGAAGAAGCTGTCCCTGTCCCGAGAGAACTGGAGAAGAAAACAGTTTTCCGTCTCGTTCTTGGATTGTGGGTCTTCATGTCTGTTACTCTCACAAATTGCTATAACGGATTAATGATTTCCTATTTGAATTCTCCTTTCGAGACAGATACAGTGGAAACCTTCAAGGAGTTGGTGTGCGATTGGAAAAACGTCAAATATTCGTATAAGGAATATAAAAATTTAACTCGTATTCCTAATTCACCCCAACTTGCCAACGCTTTGGACATTGACTTGTTGATGTGGAGCTTCAAATACCAGAATACAAAAATCACCAAAAAAAATCTTACTTTTGCAACTCCATGCTTCAGTTTGCTCTCGCTTGTTAATTCAAAGCATGCTCTAGCAAATTTTATTCCTTGGCCCGATTTTGTTTTTGTATTAATTCAATCATATTTCCGATATATTGGAGAAATAGCAGTGGATGAAGTATCTTTAAATCTTCTCCACTCCAAACATGCTCTCTGGCCTAGAAGATTCAACTCTTCGTCAAAGACTTCATATTCAGATTTTGAATTAATGGTGGAAAGGGAAGTTACCGAGTGCGGAAGAACGGCATTTATAGCTCGGTCATCAGACTTGAGGGCTGAGCATCTTTACTTATTAAAGCAATATCCCTGGGGCAAGTTCCACCGAAGCAAGGACTCACTGCATCCAGAGTGGAATGCGATAGAGTTCCTTCGGGCGGGAGTGTCCAAAGTTCCCGGGTATTACAAGTCGCTGTTAGAGTATGGAATTTATAAAAGGTTAATGCAGGAAATGGAAGTGCAGAAATATTTTAGGCGGCAACGCGCCGGAGAATACAAACCTCCTCAGGACAGCATGACAATGGAGGGGTGCATTGTTACATTGTTTATCTTGATTGCTGGTAGCTTGTCCCTTGGAATGGTTTGTTTCACGGTGGAAATTCGTCATATAGTCATACCGTTTCTTGTGCTTATCATCAAATATCCTCTTACCTTATGTTTATGGGCCTTCTTAAATAAAAATATTTGCAAACGTTAAGCACTTCCCGATAATGTCTAAGTTTTGTGTGTGTATGTGTGAACGTTTCCGTTTCAGAATAACTGCCACTGCAACTATATTGATTCCCAAAAATAAAATAAAGATTCCGGACTAATTGCCATGCAACAATGTATTTTAAAAGTAGAGGTATTTAAGCAATTTGACAATGTTCAATTCAAATGTTAGTTAATCAATTAGTGTACGTTAATTTAAATTCAATATTACGATAAGCAATTTTGTCAATTTCGATCCTATCTCAGACAGAATTTATACATCTAGATCTGCCTAATGAAAATTTACTGAATCCGCAACGAAAGCTCGCAAGAAATAAATATTTAAAACCTTTTTTAAGACGCCAAAGTAAATGGATACGTGTATCTTGGCATTTTAATACCAGATTCGTACGAGTGGATAAAATAACAACTTGTGTTATAGTTTTAAGTTATATATTAATAAAGCTTCTAATGAATCCATCAGGAAGATTGATTTCATTTGCAAACGTGCAGTTTGCAGTTAATATCCGGTAAAGGATTCGGATGACATGTCAATGTCTGAAAGGTGGCGAATGTGGTTGAACACTCTTCTTTGTGCATAAACTAGTTTAGCATTTATTGCATTGCTTCTTCCTCAAAACCCAACAAGTTATTTTACAGAAAACTCCTGTATCTAATTTCCAATACCTGTCTTGACAAAACAAAATCTAGTGTCAATCCATTCATAAGTGATTCAACTTCAATGGCAACCTAATTTGCATTCCTCTCCCCCCTCCATCCCTTGTCATGTCATTTCGGTTTCTCCGTGGTCACCCGGTCCTGTCAAACTGAAATAATAGCAAGGAGAAGGATTTAACGTTTTGTCCAATACATATTCTCCTAGTTCCAACAAATTAATTATTTGTTGGATGGTAAGTTGTGGTAAGTTGTGCTAAGTTGTGGTATGAACAGTAATAAATTTACATGTGTACGTTGGACGTGTTTATTTGCAACCAACTGGAAGAGATAAGCCTTCCTGGAATTACGACCGTTAAATGTTTATCTATGGATAACAGCGATGAAGCCGTAAATACAGGAAAAACAAAGTTCTGTTATTAAAATAATTTTTTGGCTTTTCGCATCCTCCACTCCAATATTTACTCCAGAAAGAGAATTGCCGAATAAACGAATGGAATTGAAACCTCAGTCTAGCCCAAACAGGAAGAGTCTGCAAATCTAAATATTTGCTGTCTGCTACTTGGTTCGTTCGTTGGATATTCTACATTCCAGTACTGAATTTACATTGGTGTTGTACAGTGAAAAACAGTTCTTTCGGATCAATAATGTTTTGAATCCATAATGTTAATGGACCAACACCAATAGCAGGCGGCTGTGGTGTGACGACGTGGCTTCTTCATCCATATTGTCAGCATGGGGATTCGTTTTACTATAAAATTAGTTGTAATGTATAAAGTACAATAATGTATAAGATAATGCATAAAGTGAAGGAAGACGAGGAACCCTATATTGATTTGTGAATGCCGATGCAGAATAACATCACTTGTAATGAAACAGTAAATCCATATCATTCAAATATATTTCCTTCCGTATTTGCAATTCGCAGATTATTTTTCAGTTTGTTGTTATTATCTTACTACTCTTTGTTTGTTGTAATGCAGTTATTTTGGTTTATCACAACTTCAACCTGTCAGCACACTCAAAGATAAGCACAAAGCGTATGCAAAGTTCAGTACTCCACTGTCCAGTAGAACTTATTGTCAGTATACAAAGCTGAAAAGGAAATGTTCAAGTATCATATACCTGTTGTACGTAATTTACATACAGAAGGAATATGTTTGAAGTTTGATACTTACTCCACTAAACTTGGTATTGTACAGTGGAAAACGGTGCCTTCGGGTCAATGATAATGGCTTCCAATTTTCCTAAGGCAACTCAAGAATGGAAATCGACATGGGGCTAGAACATCTTGAGGTTAGTTTCCAAATTCAAGTATTCATGATATACGTATCTAACACCACGTCATCCTAATACAGGTTCCCTTAAAAGAGAATTTGGCGGTTGTAGCCAAGCATTGCGCGACATGTACGTGGTTAACGCCTGGTGCCGGAAATTTTTTCATCGACATACTTGACTGTCCAAAAAATATGACTACTGACCTGGTTAAAATTTACATGCGGGACAAATCAACCTATGATTTTGTCAGCGGAGTTTTATCTTGTTTAGTCACGGCAAAGGAGAAAATCACATGCAAGCAAGTAATCGACATTCTTCGTCAAAACAGCTTTAATACTGTAGCTAGTAAGTAAAACAGAATTTTGTACATTAATCGGAATTCTGAAATTAAGCTATTTTGTTCAGCCGAAATTTGCGAAGAACTCTTGAGCAAAGCCTCAAACGTTCCTCCAGCATCGCCAAATGTACTTTCGGTAGTGTCGAGCATAGTTGAAACACCGTCACACGTTCAAACACTACCGTCGGAAATGCCCTCCACAGATCCGAAGGTCCTAGAACGACCACTGAACGCTTTGCTAACAGCGCCATATCTTCATCCACCACATCCGTATATGGTTTCAACAGGTCGCACCCCTTCTTTATCTACGTCTATCGGCGTATCCTCTGATACCTCAAATTTAGTTGACGTTTCAGCAGATAAGTTCGATGAACACTCGGATTCAGATGAAGATATCAGTCAGTCCAGTAACAACCGTAGTATACCGTGGTTTGGAGGCAGATATCAATGTGTTCTTATAATTTTCTTGATGATTTTTTCTTGTTCAGCAACCGTAATAATAACTTTAGTAGTCAGTTATAAATTCGGGACCACAGAACATCTATTTGGAAATACAAGAACTTTGGTACCACCAGCAACAACTCTTCAACCCGGTAATATTTCAATATCTCAATAACAACGTGTTATAAACCTAGAAATTAAAACATTACATTTTATATTCAGATGTACAAGTGGAAATCAATAGACCACGGAAGAATCCCTTCAGCCCAGAAGTCATCATAAATTGCTGGCAAGATTTGCAAAAGTTGACCTCGGACACTGTTCTTGTGAAAATGACTAGGTTTTGTTCAACAATACAAACCCAGCCTCAACTTGTTTTTCTACCAAAAGTCACGAATGATAATATTACCTTTAAGCTGGATTTCTCCAAACAGAACGATTCCTCTCTTCACCCTGATTTCACAATAACCTCAGGACTCATACAGCTCTTTAGTCCAAAAATCGACGAACTGCAAATCTATGACAATTTCTGTGAACTTAATTTTTCTTACCGTATTTTGCCGAACAATATGCCGACTGTTGCCCGCCTCCTTGTAGTTGTCCCTAACAATGATTGTTTTTTAAATTATTTCTTGAGTGATAATATAACATTTCCACATCTTGTTAGCGCCGAATTCAGTGGGGGCGAAAGTTCTATTAAAAAGCCGGTTGTTTTTCATCATTGCAAAAAAAATTCTGACCGCTTTGACACCCTAACAACAATTATGTAAGGTCGTAGTATGTAAAGTCATATTTTATTTAAGTTATATTTCAGTTCAGTCAGAGTTTACATATTTGGTTCTTGTTAAATTTGAGATTCTCCGACGCCTGAGTTTTTATCTACTCATTTGACTAATTTTATCTCAAGTTGCGACACAAATTCGGTGAAGACTTTGGCCTTTTTCTGATTGTTAAATTTATTCATTTCTCAGAAAAGCTTGTCATTCAATTTACTTTTTACATTTCAACCTTCGAAAGCTACCTTTCCAAATTCCCAATTTTCCAATTTTGTACCACTAATGAATCAATAATATCGATTTTAACTATAAATCCTCGGTGTATCAATCTGCCTCATTCCCTGTGCACCACATAACAAGTCTCAGTCATCCTCCAATTCTCATCTATATCAATGTCCATACCAATCGGCAATGCAACTGCACCCGTTACCATCCAAAACATCATTCACACAACCCATCGCTCGTTAGGAGCCGTCATCCATAACACATTCTCAACATGATATGGATGGAGTGTATGAAATTGAACTCCACATAATATAGAGGTAATGAGCTGTACGTGTGTACATATTTCCAAACAATTCCAAGAGATAAGCGTTCGTGGTGTTGAGAGTAAACATGTATTCAATGGATAGCAAACAGGATGTTCTGCTGTAAATGTAAACAGGAAAAGACAACTTTAGTAAACACTGTTTTTGGCCATACGTTTATTTTGCAGCATTTATTAAGCAGCGCAGCCACTTTATTGGAATGCTCTGTCCGTCCGTCTGCCAATTTCGACGTTGAACGTTTAAACTTTTTCAAATTCTGTTTTTTGCAAATTTATTTTTCGTAGCGTTGGGACAAACCGTATGGTTCATCTACACTGTAGGTCATGGCCTTCAAGGTCAAAGGTCATAAAATATTAAATGGCAACACTTATCGAATTGGAAATCGTTGGAAACGTATAGTGAAAGGCTATCAATTTGTATGGTACTTGACCTCTTAGGTCAAAGATTAATGTCACGCCATCAAAAAAGGTCAAAGATCTTTTATACCGAGCCCAGGCTTTTGTGATCACTCTGCTCTTCGTTTGTCCGTCGGTCTGTCCGTCTGTCGTCTGTGAAACGATAACTTCTAACGGGTGATCAGATCGAATTGAAATTTTGCACATATGTACAAAGCTAAGAATTCAATTCGAGGAGGATGAGAAAAATCAGTTAATATAAGAATCAGTGGGGTCGATCTGTCAGGGGAATTATTTTGTTAAGGTGACTTGGTATTCCTGACCACCCCTTGACGTTGTAATAAGGGTCGCGCTACTTCTTTACATCCGTTTAAAATGGTTTAATATGGAACCCTGAATAAACGAATGATAAGCGAAGCGCCAGTCTGGCTTGACCAAGAGTCTACAAAACGGAAAGTCTGTTGTTTTATAACTTGTTTGATTTCACAAACAGTACTAAAGCAATGCAATATTGAAGTATGTTGGTATTGTACAGTAAGGATTAGAGGTATATAAGAGAATAATTCAGGTTAGGCTTCAGTCTGGTCCAGGTGTTGATATTGTGCAGTAAAGAATAGATCTTTCGGTATATAAACGAATAATCAGGCGTCAGTCTGGTCCACTTGGAAAGAAAGCGACGGTATTATATAGACCTCACGTTTAAAAAATAATATTTCCTAGTTTTCATACATAACCAATGGAGATTAATTTGCATCACGTTTTGAAGCAATACCTTACAGACCACAATGTCCAGCAGAATATGTACAAATTGCAATCATTGGTTCGAATTTTAGAACAGTATATCCGAGACAATGGACCTGATACAAGTTGTGCCCGATTGATTCACACGTTAGAGGTCCTAGCAAATTCTGAAGGTTTGCACAATTTGCATAAAGTTTGGTTACCTATGATTTTTGTAATATGTACAAAATTTGAATATTTGCAGCCCAAGAAGTCCCGTCCAAAGACTCAGAATCAATGTTACCACTATCATCTGATAATCACAACTCAACTGATAACTCAACTGATAACTCAAATCTCGGGTCGACTAATAACTGTCTGAAAACGTCTGACACTGAATTGCCAACTAGAACAATGGCCCGTAAAAGAATGCCATACCATTTTGTTTTCGCCATTATCCTTGCCATTGTACTTTCTATGATAATATCATTTATAGTGACCTGGAAATTAAAACTTCCAATCTCCGGAAATCCCAGACAAATAATGGACTCGTCCTGTACCAAACACCAGCAGCAAAATGAATACCATACCACTATTATTCTTACACCAAAAGACACCTTATGGAATTTCTGTATCAACTTGGACACCTGCAAAACAGTAGTACTTGACAACCCAGAGATATTTGCAAATGAGGAATTTATAAATTCTGTGCATGTCCGTTGCAGGAAAAGTATCAAAGTTTTGGAAATTTCAATACAAATAACTCTCATGCAATTGCTGGAACTCTTGAATAAGTTGGAATGCATTAAAACCTTAAGATTTGTGGGCAGTTATGGCGGAATCGTTGTGGAAAAGGAAAGTACAGGAATGGTACTTGTCGGACAGAAAATTTGGTTGGAAGCGTTAGAATTTGAAAATATATCTGAAGCATTTATTCCTGGAATTGTGGCAACATTGGAAGAATTGGGATCAGAACCTCAGTTAAACTATCTTGGTTATTTGTCTCACATAAAATTTTCTTGCGTAGATTTCGATAGAATAATCTCCCGCCAAATCGGACGCATTGTTAATCGCATTGCAGGAAATGTAGTGGATTTTGGTGAATATTTTCGTGTAACTTTAACTTGTATTTCGTCACGAGCAGGTGACATTTGCAGTGAGTTAAAACTAAATGAGGACCTTGTCCATTTGAAGGAACTGACAAATGTTTGCAGCTAAGGTATGGTAATTTGTTGCTATTGATTTTAAATTCGTAATGCATGCGGAGTGTGCAGTAAATGTTAGTATTTTTGTTCGGTGAATCTGAAAAGTAGTAGATTGATAATATCAAATAGTGGTTTCAATTCCTATCTCCAGTTGTGTTTCTCTTGAACCTTCAATTAAATGTTAGAAGAATATTAGGTCCTGAATGAGTCTGTTATTGTAGTTGTTGCATAATATGTAGTAGTTTAATCATAGCGTAGTAGTCGTGGTTGTCATGCAGAATTGAAAAATTTTGTCAGAAAGTGTCAGAAGGTGTCAATTTTTCGCCAATCTTTTCGACAATTTTCACAACAGTATCGGCCACATAGTGAGAGTCCTTTGTGACCTCTGACACTACCACTGACAAACATATATAGTGGATGAAATAATTAGCATATTAATGTGAAAAGTAATTAAAATATCCCAGCTTTCGGGTAGGCTTATTGTCCTCTATTTTATAAATTGGTTTTGATGGTGTAAAGGTTAAGCTTTAAGATGATGATATTCAGTTAAATTGTAAAATTCGTCTGCATAACTGGAGCTTATTTTTCTAGTTTTATACAAAATGAAAGGAAACTGCGTAGGTGTTAAATTGTAACATATGTTGGGCTTCTACCAGAGGATTGTGAGATTAGTTGAATTTACTCTGCAATTTGCAAGGATTAGTGTCAGAACGTTGGAAGCAATAGAACAAACTAATTATCTTATTATCTTATTATCTTTGTTAATTTCCCTTGAGAAGAGTGAATGTAAATTGGTCAAACTTCGGAATGATATTGTTTTCCTAAAACGCTGCAAGAAATTCGAAATAATACCGAAAGGACTGAACGTCATCAACAACTGGTCTGACATCCCAAAACAATAAAACATTTTGAAGATTTGAAAAAGCAAATCTTGAAATTACTCATTAATTTCGATATCAATCAAATTAAAGAACTTCAGAAAAATAGTGCAACCTACAGACAAGATCTCCTAAATAAGTGCCCCGAATATATAGAAGATATAGAACTGAATTTGACACAGAGCTCCAACCATTGCAATGAAAAGATAAAGAATAAACAGAAAAATAAGTTTAACAAACTCTTGTCAAAACAAGTCGTCGAGAAGATGACCACCAGCCGACGTCCAAAAACCCCAAATATAGTTACATCCAACCCAGTTTATAATAGACCAAGTTCCGTCCCAAATTTATCCAACAGACGTCTCACCGAAGAAGAAAGGACAATTCTCGGATTAGGATTGAATTTTACAATCCCCTTCAAAAACCACTCAAATCTCATCATGGAATCATCCGTAAATATAAAATGTTGTCTATCCGACTTTGAAGCCCCTGAACACCTGAAGAATTTAGTAAGATTCGGGGTAGCTAAAATTCTCAAATCTACAAAAACCGAAGAAGATCCAAACACTAAATATTTTAAATGGATTATTAATACACTTCGGCCACTAGAAAACGACAAAACAATCACAATTGTTCCAGCAGACAAAGGGAACTGTACAGTAATCTTAAACAAAGTTGATTAAGATAAGAAGATTGAAGACACATTAACTGACCCAGTATACTCCACTTTACAAAAAGATCCCACAGAACAAATCTCAAAATCAATCCAAGTGCAAAAGACTTACAAAACAGCAATACCATTCGATTGTACCACAACATGCAGTCATTCCCCAATTCTATGGTCTACCGAAAATTCACAAAGATGGAATACCACTCCGACCCATTGTTGTCTTCATGAATTCAGGTTCATATAAATTAGACTTCTTCCTTAACAAAATTCTAAAATTTCTAACAATAGGACATCATTCATCTTTGCTCAATTCTTATCAACTTGCAGAAGACATCAATCACTTTAATGTTCTACCTCATCATCAATTGATCTCTTTGGATGTCGTTTCACTCTTCACCAATGTACCAATAGAACCAACCTTCGATTATATAAACAAAGATTACATTCTACCGAAGAATGGAAAACAGTATGCAGTTTAACGCCGAAAGATGTACTGGACCTTGTCAAGCTATGCACAGAATGCAATTTTTTCACATGGAAGAACACCATTTTTAAACTAACTGATGGGACACCGATGGGGTCACCAATATCTCTAGTGCTAGCTGAACTATTCTTAAAAAAATTGGAAATCCAAGTCCTTCCAAATCTCCAAATCCCATTTTACAGAAGATATGTGGATGATAGTTTAGTATACATAAGTCCCGATGATGCCGAAGATATTCTTAAACAATTCAATAATTCAATAATTCAATAATTCAATAATTTCCATCCTAAAATCCAGTTTACTATCGAATATGAAGAAAACAGAAGCATCCCTTTTCTGGATATTCTTCCAACCAGATCTGAAGATGGAAAAATTACGAGAAAAGTGTACCGGAAAAAGACCCATACAGGCCGTTATCTCAATTATA
>JAQIWQ010000684.1:0-14509 GCA_034695825.1 Folsomia inoculata
TAGTGATATATCAATGAGTAAATATGTATCAAGAGTGGTCGACAAGTTGTGAATTTTGTTGACTGATTCGTAATTTAAGTTGTGGAGTTTATTCAGCAGGTCGTGTCGTTGGTTGTGGAGTGGGTCCCTTCCTTGCAGGTCTTTCTTGATATTCATTTTAAATGGATTTTCTCTACTTTTCTCCCCTCTTTCCATCTCCTTCCTTTCTTCGTCTATGTATAACACTGCTAAAGAGTGGATAGTAGATGCAACCAAACTGCATTTTGTTGTCTTGTCTGTCGGTGCAACCAAATCTAAACCAGGTCCCCATTTCATTTGAATTGACGATGCGTTGTTTCCTCTTTTGGTGAAGGACGCGGCATGAGAACGTCAACTAAATGTCAGTCAATGCCAATGTCAGTGTCAACTGCAAAAACTTGTAAAAACTTTGTGTATTTTGTGAGCTGAACTTATTAATGTGCATTTGTCCCTAAGTATGGGTGAACATTGTGTCTGAATTATCTCTAGGTTGTGGATGAAACGTTATAAAGTTTGAGCATTTCTTTTGGTTGATTTGATGGAGAAATGAGGTAGAGAAGGGCAAATGCAACATCCATCCACTTGCTTTCTCCATTCGAGTAATAACATTTATCCGCATGCGAGGAGAGTAAAGTGAGTTGCATGGTGAATTGTGTCCACATTAAAGATGAATGAAGTTGGATTGTTGGGGGCAGAGTAGAGTGGTCGAGATGCGTTCCTTTCGCTTCTTCCTGGTTATTTGGATAAGTTGACGATAAATGGAAAAAGGCCATGGTCAATGGGTGAAAGCAATATTGAATCAAGGAAATGAGTAAAATGCAATAAGAATAGTCCATCTATATGTAATGATGGTCATTCGTGATGTCATAGGGTGATGTTGGTGTGTGATGCAAATAATTATTTAGCTAATACTGGATGTAAATGTCAAAGAATAATAAAGAATAGACTATTTTTGTATTCCAGGTTATCCCGTACCCGCAGCGACTCCTTGTATAAAAGCGATAAGTCCAAGTGAAGGTTGGACAACGGGAGGGGCAACGGTTATAATAATTGGCGACAACTTTTTTGATGGACTTCAGGTCGTATTTGGATCCATGTTGGTCTGGTCCGAACTAATCACCTCGCACGCCATCCGTGTTCAAACACCCCCACGACACGTACGTATGCAATGCAATATAATATTTATTTGATAAGTAAAGAAAAGTGTATTGACAATTTTCTTGATATTCTACTCTCCGATGATAAGATTCCTGGTGTTGTGGAAGTGACTCTTTCCTACAAATCGAAACAGTTTTGCAAAGGAGCCCCAGGAAGGTTTGTCTATGTTTGTGAGTGCAGGACGACATCCGTTTCATCAAGTTACCCAAATCCACCGAAATGTTTACATGGTTCATGTGCACTTTCAGCCCTAAACGAACCCACGATCGACTATGGATTCCAAAGACTTCAAAAACTCATCCCTAGACATCCCGGAGATCCAGAGAAGTTACCAAAGGAAATTATTCTAAAAAGGGCAGCCGATCTTGCCGAAGCGTTGTATAGTATGCCAAGAAACAATCAACTTGCCCTAACCGCACCAAGGAGTCCTGCAGTTCCCAATAATATGAGTGGATTTAATGCGTATACTGGACTTGATACGGGCAATTCGCAGTGGAATGATGGTATGTGCAGTATTTCGCAAAATGTTTTAGAATTGTGTCAAGTTTTGCAGTTTACATGTAACTTTGCCAATGTAGAGATGCCATCAATTCAATAACTGTTTGATTTTGATGGTCAGGTTTTTTCTTCTAGAAGAGTACTCTGGAGGATCGGTGGGTGGGGGAGGGCGTAACAATGGTCTGGTAGTAGTGGGGAATGGGTTGGGTGCATCAAACGGTAACAATTCATCCTCAACTGGTTCATCACCTAGAACTCAAGGGGGATATGCCTCCAATACATCCACACCACATTCCGCATATAATTCTAATGGAAATTATTCTGCAATGTCCCCACCTCAACTTACACCATCATCCGCTGCCATTTTTAATGCTGCTACTTCTTCTCGTGAGCGTTATTTACACTTACATTTGTAATTAATTATATTATGAATATTAAATATGTATGTCTAATTGTGTTTTATTTATTTAGCTCTTCGAAGTTGTCTTTGGTTCAAACACGCTTAAACTCATTCGTTCGTGTTATTTTCTTCCTACTCGAATCGATCATCCGGACAAGACAACGATTATTACGTTACGCAACGTTAATAAGATATCAACTCTTTATCACCGGATAAACATACTCATTCGTCTTAAATAATCATTAAGGATTCCTCTAATGTTAACTGTGAATATTGTTGAATAGATACTAAATTAGCGTCAAAAGTTATGGAGTGACTATTTATTGACTAGTCAAATCACCACCACAAATACTTTCATAATGTATTCAATTATTGAATGTACTGCAGGTGAAACTTCGTTTGCGCATCAAATGCCCATATCAGTAGGTGGTATATATGTTTTCAGTATTGGTTAATTCATTAATAAACGGTTAATTTAATTTCTTAATTTATGGTTAAATGAGATTGATATGGATTGCTATACATAATCCAAGTCCCCATTTTACACGTGCCAATAATTACTGTTGATCTGATAATGTTATACCAATGTAAGTACGATATTTTATTACCACAAAAAGAAACAAATGCTTGCCAAACATATCAAATAGGTTAAGTCTTCCACTGTCGTTTAATACATTTTAGAATTTCGTTTGATTTTGTATAATACATTTTTGTAACTGATAATCAGAATACTTATGGAGATTAAATGATGAGTTTCTGTATCTAGTCTGATGTCATGTTATTTTTTGAATGTGTCAATATGTCACCTACTGTATATTCTGTAAAAAAATGTTCCACAATAACTCATCAATTTTGGTTTACTACTGGATGGATAATACTCATTCATATAACGAGAATGTTACGTAATAAAAATAAAGTTATGAAGGAGAAGAATATTAATAAATGTGTGCTTGTCTCAAATCATGATTATCAGTATTATAATAAGTATTTAAAGATATGTATGTATAATGTTAAAAAGGAGATTTTGAATTGATTTTGGTATATTAAAGGAATTTTGATTTGGTTAATAATAATTAATGGTGTTACATACATTTAAAAGTTGTAACGATACAAAATAAAATCAAGTATTAAATTGAAAGAGTGTAACTTGATTGATTTAATGACTAGATTGGTGTATAGATTCCAATTCATTATATCATCTACTTTACAACACGTGCATAAAGTTTTAATTTGTAACGAATTGAAGGGAAAAAACAATGTTTTACTGTAAATGTTTTTTTCATGCTCCTGGTATTGACTTGTTTAAAGCCTCCGACTCTAAAGAACAAGACAACAAAGTACTTAACCCAAAGGGGGGATGATTACTTGACTCCTCCGGCAACAACGCTGTCGAACATTTCCAACTTTAACGAAACGTTAACGAAACCCCGGATCCCCGGATCCCCGGATACCCGGATACCCGGATCCCCGGATCCCCGGATCCCCGAATCCCCGAATCCCCGGATCCCCGGATCCCCGAATGCCCGGATCCCCAGATCCCCGAATCCCCGGATCCCCGAATCCCCGGATCCCCGGATCCCCGAATCCCCGGATCCCCGAATCCCCGGATCCCCGAATGCCCGGATCCCCGGATCCCCGAATCCCCGAATCACCGGATCCCCGAATCACCGGATCACCGAATGCCCGGATCCCCGGATCCCCGGATCCCCGAATCCCCGGATCCCCGGATCCCCGAATCCCCGGATCCCCGAATGCCCGGATCCCCGGATCCCCGAATCACCGGATCCCCGGATCCCCGAATGCCCGGATCCCCGGATCCCCGAATCACCGGATCCCCGAATCACCGGATCCACGGATCACCGGATCCCCGAATGCCCGGATCCCCGGATCCCCGGATCCCCGAATCCCCGAATGCATGGATCCCCGAATCCCCGGATACCCGAATCCCCGGAATTACTGAATTACTGAATTTCTGAATTTCTGAATTTCTGAATTTCTGAATTCATTTCTAAATTCAATTGGATGGGGTACTGTTACGCTTCGATACAACCCAAGCAAGTGTCATGATAATGAGACAACGGCTTTTTTACCCATTACATTATACTGATGTGGATTCAATTTCGAACCCTTTTATTCTATTGGGTGGATTGCATTTTATATGAAAATGTAAAATCATGGTCTATTAATCTATTAGACCATGGTTTTACTATTAATTGTCTTCAACTAAACGCATACCCCACCTGTATACAAATACTATATATTACATATCCATAATTTTGAAATTGGCATCCAAAAACGGCTATCGTATTGCAAAGAAATTATTACGATTAACCCATAGCATTATGATAATGCTGGTTGATGAAACCTGGAATGTCCTAAACTCTGGTTTAACCAGATTCAATTTTCACTACCCGAATATCGGATACCCGATACGGCTTGCGGGGACTAAATGGGATTACACATTTTATCTTACGCATTTACTACAATTACAGATATAACTTTGATGCTGATAATAAAAATATTTATAACATGGATAATGTTTGTTGAGGTTAAAGTGACACAAGCAATCATGCAATTCCCACTATCGCATTAACTTAAACTTTCACCATTAAAATGCATAATATCCCAAGGGGTATTTAACATTTCCCCTACCTACCTGCTTCAGTCACATTTCCTCATTCCTCTAAATCTTACTCCAATTCAAATTGTGGATAAATATCTTGGATATTTACTAACCTGCTTTTTACCCCAACAATCCTAGCATTTATCCTTCTAAACATTTTCTAGCATATGCGCATCTTTATTTATTCATTCCAAATATATCTTTTGTTTAATATAACAACATGAGTCAACTTTCACTACCCAATATATCAGAAGAAATCCACCCGAGTTAGAAAGCCCTTTCTGGAATGGCATCCAATCTTACACATTATTTTCATTTTGATGCTGCTAATAAAAATACACGCCTATTATTATACTTACAATAAAACAGGTAGCAAGTTGTCCTTGATTTCCTGGATGCGAACATAATAATTATGAACTCATAAGTAATCTTTCTCATGGGTTATTACAGAAGTAAGTAAACGGTATGCAATTACCGTAGATGATTACCGCAGTTAAACTATTTCAAGGTGTGCTTAATTCCCATCCTTTCATCATCATTCTTAACTGCAATGCACAGTTCTACTATATACCTATGTGCTGTAATACAATAAGTAGTTCACTCTGTTATTTTATGATATCGAGGATTGACTCGAATTACTCGCGTGTGTGAGTGATTGATAAGAGCATATCTGATATTTGCATTTAAATACATGTGTTTGTCTGCTGTCCCAATATTCAATCAATGATATGTGGAAAATGTCCCAATTGTGATGTGATGGTTATTATTGGGCGCAATAATAATTTGCTCAGCCATCTTTACTCGCATTTAGATTAATGTTAATAAAGCTAATAAAATAATTCTCACGCTTGTATCCTGTGATAATCTTTCCTTGTGGTACATATTTCACAATAGGCAATTAAGCTATTTATCAAGCTAGTGGTGTGGTAAATTGTTGCAAAATCATGGGTGTAAAACCGAGTGAGGCATCCACCCCCACTCCCACGGGTGGAGTATCCGGCTTCTTCCAAAGATTTTGGCACACTCTTGTCTTTTGGTGTATTGGAATACGAATGAACTTGAAGGAAATATTTACATTTCACAAAAAATTTGACATGAAAAGTGAGAGGATAAAAATAAATTGTATATACACATGTTCATTTTGGAGAGTCTTATTTGCATGATTGATTTACCTGTTGTAGAGGTACCTAGAAGACCTGGAGAAGTGGCCGTAATCACTGGAGGGGGAAGAGGAATCGGACTCCAAGTTGTGAAAAAGTTGCTAATTCTCGATATGCACGTGGTGATTGGTAAATACGTACATTTTGTGGATTTTGCTAAAGTAAAATCTTGCAAGAATGCAATGTCTCTTTTTCGCAATAGGATGTAGAAATGAATCTTCTGGGACTGAAGCAATTGAAAAACTGCGAAAAGGTGGGATTGCTACTGGAACATCGGATGTCCTTAAATTGGACCTGACATCTTTAGCGTCAGTTCGTGAATTTGCGAATAAAGTGACCATGAAATATGGAAAGATTCATGTGCTCATTAACAATGGTAAAAAAATGTTCAAATTTTGACTGAATTGGAAGTGTAGTTTGGTAAAAATTGTGCTATATTATGCAGGTGGAATTATGGTGGCACCCTACTCAAAGACGGTTGATGGACACGAGTCCCAATTGCAGGTGAATTATCTGAGCCACTTTCTCCTTACGAATCTTCTCCTTCCGAAATTAATTAGAGGTGGACGTGCTGGGAAAGCTGGTCGGATTGTTAATGTCTCTTCTGCAGCACATTATGGAGGAAAGATTGACTTTGATGACATCAACATGACGTATGTCTTACTTGTCAATATCAAATCTGCCAAACAGCCAACTCATCTACATGTATTATAGAAAGATGTACTCCAAGACAATGGGCTACATGGCGTCGAAACTAATGCAAGTAGTGATGACTAAAGACCTTAATTGCAAATTAGAAAAAGAAGGCGTCCATGTTCGTGTTTATGCCGTACATCCTGGAGTAGTTAAGACGGATTTGTACGCAAATGTCTGCCTTGTTAGAACTTTTGGGTTTATACTTAGACCAATTTTCAAGGTAATGTCGGGTGAATCGTTACATGAAGAGTATTAGCTTATTTAGCATTCTTGATAACCTAGAGCCCTGATCAAGGAGCTGATGGCGTCGTGTTTGCTGCAATCTCTTCGAAATTTGAAGGAGAAGGGGGTCATTATTTCGCAAACTGTAAAAAGAGCTCGGTAAACCATTTAGCGAAAAGGGCAGATGTGCAAAAGAGGTTGTGGGAACTATCGTGTAATTTGACGGGGTGGGAAGATGTGCCCATCAGTGAGATTGTGAAGCAAACCATGATTGCGGCGAGGGGTGCTAATCTTAAAGGACAAAGTGGTAGTGGTACCAGTACCAAGGAGCCTTATCCACCTCCACAGCTTGGACGAAGGATAAGTATTGTCGACCATAGGGGAAAGTTGATTGAGGATGGTGAAGATGAGGTACATGAGAATTATTCAATGTCATCATCTACGCATACTGTAGTAGGTAATGATCAAATAGACGTGGTCATTATTCCTGCAACTGAGACGAGTTCTTCTGAGGATGATACAAGCCTCGTAGTGGGTGGTGGTGATGAAAGTTGTGGTGAAAGTTGTCCCAATAATGAAGGGACGATTGTGACCCAAATAACTTCAGTTGAAGGGAATAATGATGAGGTCGCCATTACAGAGATGACTGATCAAGACTTGGCAGAAATTAGTCAGGAGGGGGCTCAACTCTAGGTTACTTGTAATAATTATTTCCTAGTATTCTATACAATTAAGATATTAAATATGTATTAGTTATGCTTATGCTTCACAACTATCCGAAATGACAATCGTGTGCAGTACATTTATTTCTAGTGAGCTTGCAGTATTACAATAAGTTTAATAATTACAAATATAATCCATAATAAACGAACTACATATACAATACAACACAAATGACCAATAATGACCCAGACTTTATAATTAATGTGCTAAGCTTATAGGATGAACCACGACTCACTCATCGGTGGCGACATCCAAACCAGAACGCTTAATCTCATTATTGGTCTGAGTTGGGATGTACATATTGCTAGGACTGACCAGAGCTTGGTCACTGACTGGAACAACAGTCTTTTGTTCAGTTGGAGTCTGTTGACGCAAACCTTGTGGGTCTTGATCTCCCAAAGCTCTTGCCTTTCCAGCACCAACACCCCCCGAGAATATGCCCCCGGCACCTCGAGAGGAGGTGGAGGAACCTCTAGATGCAGCGTTGACCACTTGGTTGAACATGTCCCACATGGCACCAGAGAGGGACACTTTCACAAATGATGCCATACCATTGATAACTTTAGAACTGACGTTGGACAAGGCAGTTCCCACCATGGACATAGCTGCCCTAGCCTGATCTTCCTTGTATCCAGGGTCGTTGGATCCCTGGGCTTGGTGCATAATGTCCAAACTTCTAGAAATTGTAGTGTTGAGCATTTCTGTCATGAGGGTGGCGACCGTTTTAATGATGGCGTTGGACATTTCGCTTCCCAACGTGTTTTTCATGTTCCTTTGCGCCAAGCAGAGAAAGTCTCCTGGACCACAAGGTGGTGGTAAAAGTCGAGGTGGGTTTGTTGGGGATTGATTTTCGCGTGATGAAGGAGAGTGGTATTGATCAAAGAACGATGTCTCGTCATCTTGTGGGATATTGCTGAATGGTGGCAGTTCTGCGGATACGGCACGGTGTTCTCGGGTGGGTGAGTCTTCTGTAATTGTCGTAATTACTCAATCTGCTTCAAAAACGGTACAAAACAGCAATTACCCACCTTTTAGAAAAGCTGCATCCCGAATGGTCTGCAAGAGTCCGGCAGATGCACAATTGAATAGGAGAATAGTGATGAACAATATGGCGAAAATCTCTCTACCCTTCATTTTCAGAAATTTCCTTGTCAATTTCCTAAAAACAGATGCCAAACTGAAAGACTTAGTTAACTAAACAACTCGATCTCCTTCTTATCAATCACTGACGAGACTGATAATGACGAAAAATCTTGCATTTTACCAGTTCTTTCCTAATTGTGTATAGCATAGCTCACTTCCGGTCACTACTTACCTACGTTGCAGGAAGTTATCACGAAAATTCTATTGAATAAGACGTGACATAACGCAAGAATGTAACATTCATCAATGCATTCATTTTTTGTGCAGTGATCACTAATGCATCATGCACAAAAAAAACTTTCCCTTTCCTTCTTATAAGGTATCGAATCATTTGTGTACCATTTAAGATTTGAATTGTCGTATTTTAGTTATTCGAGTGGAATTTCTGCAAAGTTCATTGTGAATGTGAAGGTGGTGGTAATAATGCAATGAATTTCGTATAAGACCGGTTTTCTACTTGAGATGATGTACTTTCAACTTTATTGATGGCATTATTGCAGTTACGTGGTAGAATTAAATTACAAGAATGGTTATTTCATAAAATATTGTGACTCATTAAAACTTTTGCGTGCACTTATCAATTAAATGTTGGTTCTTTAAGGTTAACACTTGATGCAAAAGATTAGGTACTGTTGTGTTTCTCTGTGATAAAAGAAGCCCTCTCGACCTTAATTGCATTCTGTTTTGCCTTTTTCCAAGCTTGAAATCCTTTGATGGAGTCTGTAAGGCATAGTTTGATTAGTGTTTCCTCCGTTGGAGGTGGGCACCATATCTTTGGAGTAGGTAGAAGTGGTCGAGGGTAAGATTTTTTCGCGACAAGATTCGCAGGTCCCCAATCGAGTCGTGCGGCCTTTCCGAATGCGAATGTTTGTTCTGGCATCTCTGTGGCGTGCTTCTTCTTCAGACCCACGTTCATTAATCTGGCTTCAAGAACGGATCGTAAATCTTCTGATTGCTTCTGGATTCTCATGCACTGTAATGCAATTAATTGATGGAATTGTTAGTGGTAATAAATTACTTAATGGATATGAATCTTACTTTAAATCGTCGACTCTCCAAGTCCTCGTCCTTCCTGTCGATTAATGTCTTGTAGGGTTGTGCAGCTCGGAGGAAGCTTTCTGGTGTTGGGAAATGTTTAAAGAGTCGATCTTTTTCAGTGCGGTATCGATTTAATTCTTGGTGTGTCTCTACTTCCTTCTTTGATAGCTCGTATCGGGCGTCGTAAGCCGTGACGACTTGGTCAATAAGGAATTCACAACTGTAGAATGTAATAAGGTTTAGGTTTAATATCATTCATGAATGATTTAAGTGTATTTAATTGGTACTCTGATTTGAGACGATTCTTTTCTCCAACAAGGGCATTAAATTGGAGTACGAGTTGGCGATACTCTCCCGTTTTGTGGTTGACATCGTCCAAAGTGATTGCATTTTTTCTTTGGGTGGTTTTAATTCCTTGTCTTGTTCTTACGATAAAGTTGTGCTAAAATGAAGATATCATACATCAGATATGGCAATTTTATAGAAGGAAGGACTGAACTAACTTTGAAACGGTGCTTGACAAATTCCTTTTTCAATTCTGGCATTTTCTCAATAGCGTCCGCCATTAAATCTTGGTAGTCTCCTAGTTGGTCCTCATACTATTGTAAATGAATTAGCGTAAAATTAATTTACAACTGGTAAATGTGATGTGTTACCATATTTCTCTTTCCAATTGATTCATTCATCAAATCTTGTAGAGTGCAGATGAGTGTTAAATTAGAGTGGGTGGTGTCATTAAAGTATGTCTTCATGGCTTCATTAGACAATTCAAAATTTCTTGATAGCTTCCAAATAAACTCACTCCAACGCTCTTCGGTCTAATTTAATGAATTCAATGAATGAATAAATGTCGTACATAAATATGGTTGACATCGACATGTATTACCATTTGAAACTCCATTCGTCTTGTGAGGTGGAAGAGATTCATTGAATTCTCCATCTGCAGTTGCATATCTTTAATGAATTGACTCAATTGATGGGCGTGATCCTCAATGTATTTCTGAAGATCGTCCAATTTATCACTAGAAGGGCCAAGAAGGTTATAAGATAAATCAATAAATGAATGTTTTGGAGATTATACTACCAATAAGTCATTATGTTAAAAATAGTAGAGAACGAACCGGGTGTCGGCGATTTGTTGGCGATATTTTTCTGCATTTTTCGACATGAGGTCATTTTGCTCTTCGATATCGATTGCAATCCCTTGCCATTGGCGTTCCAACATGTCTGCCAGCTAGATAAATTGATGACATTCATAGGATATAAGTTTGGGGATAACATGATGTATAAAATGTTAACCCTTTTCTTCCTAATTTCGTCTCGAACATCCATCGCTGTGCAATTGATTTGTGACTCGTATCGGAAATGTTTCCCCTGAAATTAAGTAAGCAGATTTAAAATACTAAAATTCAGTCCAGACACATCCTGAAGTACAATCTCTGCCCTACCTCAATAGACTTGATTGTTTTGTTGTCATCTGCATCTTGATGAAGTCGATTGTTGTCTGCAATTTTCTTTTCCTCTTCAATCTAACAATGGACACAACAATTTTATAGGGGATTTGCAAAATAAACGTGCCAAACTGACCATAAGGCATCGATACTTTTTCCAGTAAGTTTGCATGACATCGTAGAGGAAATCGCGTTCCAGTTGGAATCTGATGCGCTCATCCCGAGTGACAGTGACCTGTTCTTTAGTTTTTTCTGCTGCCCATTCCAATTCATCTCTACGAAGGTCGATAGCAAGGACTTCTTTGCCAAGCTTATCTTCGACTATTAACGCCCGATATTTCGCACGTAGTTTCTTTTCTTTTCTCGATAACTTTGGTGGTCCTTTTGGCCCTTTCTTGCCTTTACTCCCCTTGCTCTTCCCTTTTTTTGAAGGCATTATCTTTGACAAAGTTTAATAATCGGATCAGTAAGTCAGAGTCAGAGTGAGTGGCCAGAAAAGGAAAATACATGTAATTTTGCTTATTCGATCCATGCAAAATGAGTTGGCAATGGTGAGCAAGGTGCGTGTAACACGTCCCTAGTTACGGATTAGTTTGTTTGTTCGATACCTTGATGTTTAGCAGAAATCGATTTCCAATGGGAGATATTCTCGCAAAATTCTCATGTGCTCAGAAGAGTAAAGGGAACTTTATTTAGCCTCTGATTTACGATAATTGCCTTTGTTCACACTGCTTATAAAGGGCATTATGGCCGACGCTGCACCAACCCTTCCACGAACGTCACAGCCACAGCCTGACCCCGCTGCACCACTACCACCACAAGCCATCATTCAGCCTGACCCTGCAGAACCGTTACCTGAACCACCATCCGAAGTTCAAGTTGAAGTTGAAGCTCTGCCACTGCCACCAGAAGATGTACCTCAAAATGACGCCGAGGACAAGCCGAAAAGCGGTTCAATACCTCCACTTCCGGGGCAAGTGGTGCCTACAACGAAAGCAGTTCGCCTTCCAGTAAAGAAGATGATTGACATTTTGAATCCAAAGAGAGAACTCTTGCCTGTTCACCTTCCGACCATTGGGGATTCACGAAAGCAGGACTTATCAGAAAAGAAGCGGTCAAGAACGAGCATAAACAGTGACCAAATGCTTGATGGGCGCGTGCCATTCGTTGAGGGGGATAATGCACCAAATCCATTCCAGTATCCGCCCAGTATCAAACAGTTTATTGAAGTCAATGCAAGTTATCCGAAATTCAAGGATAAGCAGGTGTCTGGTGCTGGTGGGCAACCCATGAGAGAAAAGCTTGAATGCAAAACTATTGCAAAAATCGAGCCCGAACGTAAGGAAGTAAGTTGAATACACATAATTAATTGTAGTTGACACACTTTATGATGTACTTGTGTCTCCCCTACCCTACCAGGAAATAAAGGAGGACATTGAGGACAAGGAGGCTGCACTTATGAATAAACTTATGCAGGGTACCAGTACCTACAACCAGAGCAAACTTGTCCTGCAAAGGATTAAACCATTTCTCCAACCAGGGTTTAAACCTTGTAAATAAAACTCAATATGTCATATTGAATCATTAGGGTAATCATTATATGCATATGATTTTCTCCACAGCTCTAGCACATGATTACAGGCAGGTCGTATGGCGAGCCCAGCACGGTCTTCACATCAATCATTTGCAAAAAGTGTCTCGAAAGTTGCACACAGAGTATATTATGCAAAGGAAGAGTGTCTACTATCTTCGGGTAAGTTAATTGGAGCTAAAATACTTACACCTTAATGAGATGAACTTCCTAAAATTTTAGAGAGCTATCCGTGCAAGAAAAATAGCACTGGAAACAATCTCGAAAACCAGAGAATTTGAAGAAACTTGTTTAAAGGATTATGAATGGTTGACAGCCTTTACGAAAGAAGCATTTGAAGATTTTCTAAAGGAAAATGATGACAAAACTCATGAAGCTTCTCGACAGTAAGATATATTTTTACTAAAATGCATCTACAAAAGTAATTTTGCACATTCGCCTTTCTTTCAGTGCTGAAAATGCTCTTAAAGAGAAACTTGACAAATCTCTTCAAGTTCGTCAATTGAGTATCCAAATGAATCAGATGAAGTCAGAGATAATTGCGACGAATGAAAGTTTACGAGAGTGTAAAACTTATATGCGATTCTTGGATGATATTGCGAGGGAGATTATGCGAAAGGATGAAGAGGAGGAGATTCGGGCTCAACATGTACAAATACCACCCACACCCACATTTAATAAATTTCTAAAATACTTGTAATTTCATTACAGAGAGAGCAACAAGTAAAGGAAGAATTGTTGGGATATCTGAAGCAGGGGATAAGCCTTAAAAAGGCTCAACAGATGGTGGAAGATAAGGCTAAAGAGTTGTATGACGAGTATTTTCAAAATAGGCCACATCGATCATCCTGTAAACGAATAGTGACAAAGCAAACTAATGTAATTTTTAATTTAACAATTAATCAAAATTCATGTAGTTGGAGGTGTCCGAAGTACCGACTTTCTCACCAACTTGCACCGTGAAGTTCGACGCTATTTGGGAATGCCTGACGAGGTGATATTGATGCCTGATGAAGATGAAGAACAAGTACAGCAAGCAGTGCGAAAAAGCCTGGATGACGACACGGATGACGACATGATTCAAGAGGTGGCCGAACAGGGGAATGATGCAGGATTTATCAGTCCAAGAGCAATTGTCTCGGGTTTGGTCCAGAGGAATAAAAGCCGTCTGCTTAATGTGATTGAGAAACAAGAGAGGAAAGTTTTTGAAAAGCTGCTAATGGGCCCTGAAACTAAAAAGCAGATCAAAAATGAAGGTTTGTTTCTGAAAGACATTAATATAAAAGAACAATCCTTTAATTTGTGGAATTTGTAGAGGATGAAGATGGATTTAATGAATATCTTTTGCTTAAATCTTTGGAGTTGGTGCCTGGGGATGAAGAAACGGATCGTAGAGAACTTGCCAGTAAGTAGTGAAAGGGCCAACTTGAAGGATATGCAATTTTGCATAATATGCCAATTTCTAGGTTTGAGTTTCACAAGACCAAGCCAACTATTGCAAATCTATTCGGATATGGAGGAAGCTAATTTGTCCCTTATACAACATTCTCAAGCTTCTGAGGAAATGTTGGAACGTGTTAATCACCAAATTATGACTACCAGAGTGAGTTTGGATAATATTTAGAAGGGTTTATTTATGAAGAAAATTGGGTGCTGAAATTGCAGAGAAATCTGAATCACCGTGGCCGACTTTTACGAGACGAGATAAATCGCATGCAGGCAAATATTGATGGGAACGAAGAACGTGCGAATGCTTTAGCAATGCTTGTCGAGTAAGTCCTTAGCTTT
>JAQIWQ010000685.1:0-14497 GCA_034695825.1 Folsomia inoculata
GGTTTATATATTGCTTAAACAGACGGAGAAAACTGGACAGGAATGATTTTATGTAAATCACAGTTTAAGCCGATTTCATCTCTCATCCAACTCAATTCGCGTCCCAATAGAATAGAATGTAGCTCAACGACAGGAATAAATCATAAGAATAAGCGAAACATTGCCTTGTGTCTGTTACAATTCATATAAACTAAATCCGACCCAAGGAAATTTAGATTTATCTGCCCTGTTTCTTGGTATGACGAATTTCAGGCATCCCTGTTTTCATTTTCAATTTTCTGCCAGCTTCTCTCAAATGTATTCAACTTTGTGCACTGCTTTGTTTTATTTTTGTCAAGATTTGATCGGAATATAAATTCAGTTATTATTTTAATTTTAATCTTGTTATGATAAGGAAATACTAATGGAAAATGTCGGTATATGGAACTTTATTATATTTTGAATTAAGTTTCACTTGAAAGAGCAGGTCGTGAACATCATGTTTTCAATTATGCCATTTCCATTTACTTTGTCTTTCAATGAAACAGACTAATGCAATTTCTACATAGTGCACCTGTAAATCATCTCTTCATAATAATTGCATCTACAAATGTATTGGCAGTTGCACACCTCTCGTAAACTTCATCTGCTTAATAAAGGACTATAGTATCTAGTCAATCTAGAGCATTATTGTCTATACTAATCTAATTCAATCTCGGAGGCACAACACCTACCTACTTTCATTAAACCAGATTCAATTTGCTATTCTAGACCAAGTCAATCCGGGTAATTTACCATTCATGTGACGGTAAATTAATTCAGTGGCTAATTAGCCAGAGTGACAGGGCATTCCATTACACAATCACAACAACTATCATTGCTTTTACTACAGTCGATAGCTAAAGACTGCATCAACATGTAAATATATGTTGGCCATTTGATTGGGGTCAAGCTGAGGTAACGTCCAGCCCAGAGAGGCTCTGCCATTAACATAGCTGGATTTGCTTCATTGGTTTCAATGTGGGATGGAATAATGAAAATTCCCCCAGTTCGAAATTGGATATGCCTGACCGAACGGATGGACGAGTTGCGTGCCAAACATTTCCCCCGGTCGTTAATAAAAGATACAGCAATTTTAATTGTCAAACTTTACCCATTAATAACACAGAAAAAGCTTTTGGGATAGGTTATTAAATTCCGACCCATTTTAACGGTACATCTGCAGAATAGTAAGCAACATAAGCAAACTGCATGTGAAAAAATTGTGCAGCAATAAATCAGACAAAATTGCATTTGAACAAATCAAGGTAACCAACTCGCAGAAACTACACAAACAATTTTTCAATTTAATTTGACAACTAAAATGTCAATTAACTAATTGTGGATAATTAAATAACTTCTCTTCGATAGGAAGCATCTATCCGTCAATCATCATGATTGAAACATAAACATTATGCGATTAATAATTGAAGGTACTGCCTGCTACTACGTAGTAAATATATTTACATATAAACTCAGAATTTTATCATATTTCATGTTGCATAAATTAATAATGATTACACGAAATGCAAACCGGCTCGGCATAAAATTTTTAATCTTGTTTGCTATTTTTCTGGCCACAACAGTAATAACCAAAAGTCACAAAAACGCGTTGACGTCATGTTTAACCCAGTTGAGTTTTAAGAGATTACTTAATTAAAATGAATAACATTTTCGTTCGTAGTAAAATGCAGCAGATATTTTTAATTATAATAGCAATCTCATCAATAGGCACTTTGGTTTCTAGCTAGTTAAGTAGTAAAATTCAGATTGAACATTAGTGGCTGTGGTTGTATATCTACTGAATGCTATTTACACTTAAATAAAGGTAAATTGAAATTGAAATTGTAAATTGAAATTGAAATATCTAAAACTGCATGCATATGTCATTTTTACATCTAATAAAGAAAGTCTAAGTACATAATTTGCAAAAATGCCATTGTGGAATCTTGCTTACATTTCTCACAAATCATTGTTTCCTCGCGTCATGTCAAATCTCAAAAGTATGATCTGCAAGACCCACAAGTCATACCGCTTGCGCAAATAGTCAGTCAAAACCAGAAAACCACGTAGTCCAGTGAAAGGTTCAACATAACATATTCCACCCACATTTCAATTACTATTCCCACTTCCTACTTCGTGTTTCTTTTTACAGTCCCATCAAATAAAAACACGACCAACAAACTTTTCAACACAAAAGTAATGAACTGAGAAAGGAATTTATTTAAAATTCACTGCACTTTGCACTAAGAGATGTTCCTAAAAAATCTTACATAAATAGGCTGAGGTCCTACCCTCATGTAGACAAGTACATGTATGACCTGAACCTAAAGTGAATCCTTACAATTGCAAATTTATTTTATGTTTCATCCATTTATTCTGCAAATCGTTATTACATCTTCTCAATGAATAACGGAAGCTTTTTTTGGAGATTCTGGTTACGTAAAATAAAAATTGAAGTAAACTTCTCCATTACATTTAGTCACGAATTTGGGTTTCCACCAATCTTGTTTATGATGTTTTTTTTTTATTTTACTTGACTAAAAGAAAGTAAACTTACGATTAGGATCAAATCCAGAAATGAACCACGGACATGGAGCAAATGCAGTTGCACCTGCTGTAATTGCAAAATTTTATAGGTTAGTCTTGTCATTCTGCAAAAAATACCACGAATGTGTACCATTTGTCTCGTTCCAACATGACCAACCATCAAAGGTACGAGGGCAGTAAGCGCCTGTGAATCAGAGGAGAATAAGCATTACAATTTATGTAGGTATAATAACGATAAAATGTTGATATCTGGGCCACTGTCATATTGGGTGGGTTACCGCAATGTCATCAGACGGTGTTTGCATAAGTTCACCATCCGATTATCTAACACAGCTAAAAATAAGTTCCCTAAAAGCTTGCCGTTCAAATGCCGGAAATCTTGTCATCATCATCATGCTCCACTTCATTAAACAAGTTTTCTTAGCACGCCTTTAGTTTACTTCAAAAACTTAAATTTCCGGCATTTATTCAATCTCAAAGATAAGCCCTGAATTATTTCAAGGAAGCGAACAAGTATTTCAGACCTGTAGCATTATTGTACGATGTCAGTTCATTGGTGACGTTGCAAGCATACTCTGCTGCAGCGATATGGAACTGAGCTGCACCTGAAAAACGCAGTAATTTACAATCATTTTCAAAGACCAAATTTTCATTGCCTTCCAAATCTTACGTTCGAAATCGTCTGCTGCAGCTTCCGCCGCTGCAGTGTCCACCAGTTCTGTAAAGTTGAGGTTATTGAGACCATTTTCAAGGGAAGATCTGGTGGATAGATCCATCATTGTTGGGTGAAAAGTGATTTCCACCTGTGTCAGACTAGGCCATGTTCATTCGTTTTCTGCACCTGTGAACATGAATTGAATTGTTTATTATTTTGTATGTCCCAGATTTTGCACACGAATTATTGCGTCGCTGTTTTAATTAGGTGTTATTAGGGGTGAAAAGTAGTGAATAATAATGTTTGCAATTGTGTTAATTCGTTACTTGTGTTTTTTGAGGGACTAATTGCATTCATTTAAACGCCGAAATACTGGTAGCAATAAACAATTAAAGATGCAATAACGCAAGTATGTGCACAGCATACTTTTCGCATTTGCATAAAACTTTCCAGTTTCTGGAGACACAGAAATGCTTAACTCATTCAATGGAACAGTTCGCTTAGTGCGAAATTCACAAGACAAGACCCATGTATATAACCTTTACTCCCTAAAACATTATTAAACTATTGCCAAAAGGCAAACTCTATCATCTTGCACTCTTCGCCTACATTAATCATCGTATGTACTTATAAACAAAATTTCCATTGGCACCACATCCCATCCAGTGCAAAAAAAACAATGACAGACATCAGACACATTTCGTGATTTAATCTCTTGTCTAATCTCACCAATAGCCAAATGATATCAAATTACTTAGAAGACCAGACCCACTACATATAATTTGCCACTTCTTTGCATGCATTTTCGTGCTTCATGTACATAATATTGATGAGAGAACTCGTACATTAATGTTTGTAACTCACATTTTAATGAACTAGTTGCACTTATCTTTTCACATCTACTATTTCTTAATCTCCGTCCTTTTTTCTTTGTATTTGAAGGAAACGCAGTGGTATACCTAAATGCTTATTTGATCTGAATAAAAAGAATGCATGCGCTTGACCTTCAATTAATATATCGCAAGTTTTCAGTTTTTTGCTGCTTTGTTATTATTTCACGATATTAGGATCTCATTATGTGTCACATGAACAGCTAAATAGTTTAATTGGATGCATCAAAATTCAGTGTAAAACCTTATAAAAGTAAGTCAATAATTTTAGTCAAATTAAACACTACCACCAGTAGACAAAACTTGGGGAAGCAAAGAGTTTATTTCTGAAAGCTTGTTTTTACCAATAAATTTTTCAGCATGACATGCATGAGATCCGTTAATTCTCTGCTAAATTAACCATAATGACCGGCAACGTTATGTAACACGTTTTACTGATAAGGTATTGTAATTATACGGGACTTGAAAATTATATATGTTAGCATGTATAGAATTACAAACAAAGGAAAAGTAATTAAAGGGAGGATGACGCCGTGTTATGTATTTGTCAATCAGAGTGCTCAGTAATTAACAGGTCACGATTATAATGGCCATTAGTGGTCAAGAATGTGCGAAACTTAGTTGCACACAAAGTACCAGTTATAATATCATATCGTGTCAATTTCATACATGCGTCATGCTGTGCACTGAGTATAAATATTTTGCACTTTATATTAAAAGAACGAGAATTTCAAGAATGAATTAATGCAAATTTACTTGACCAAGTGGATAAAACACTGCGTGAATGCTGCAGACAGGAATAAGCGACATGAATTCATCAAAAAAATCACAAGAATGCGGACATTACAGCTTAACCCAGTTTTATTATTATTTATTATTATTATCGATCAAAGTTATTTAAATGTTGAGTTGGCGTGTTCTAAACGGTCAATAACTCGACATTTGACATTTTCTTGGTTTGTGATCGATTGTTGAATTTCATGCTATACATGGGGTTACAATTGTGTCTCAATGTGCTTATTTACGCATGGGGTAATACAGCTTAGTTTTAAAATCTTTTGCCCAATCCCTTAATCCACTCACATACTTAAGTCCACCAAGTCTAGAGAAAAGCTTAAGAATAATCCTACAAATTTCGATCCTATAAATTCAAAGTGTAAAGTATTCGGTGGTATGGAATGGAATAATAATATGCTTCAATTCAATGATTTCGTAGAAAACAAAACAGGAATTTCAATTTGCAAAGCTGATTACTTGAACTTGTATAGCCATTCTCATTATGTCAGTGAGTACCTTCAACTCTAAAACTAGACCACATGAACGCAAAATTCTCATACGCGAACCCTAATAACAAAGGTGGTTTATGGTTTCTAGGATTTGTTATCGTTTGATTAATTTGTCCATGTCTCTAACAATCGGATATTAGTTTTACTTCTGAAAGGTGGACTGTATGAACATTTCCACCAAACTGTAAATACTTATATATTCGAATACATACAAATTGGTGGTGACGGATAAATGGATCCGATAAATTGGAGAGTGAAATCAATACCTCACAAAATGTCAATTCAAGAACGTTGAAATGTAGCTTCACATTTTGCTATACTTGTAAACATAATACATCCAACAAAAAGTATCAATCCACCACTGAAAACGAGCCGATAATAAAATTATTTTATAAAATTGTGAAATCCAAACCCTCCATTTAGATTCTACACATCTCTCCAACATACATCTTTTATTCATACCACGCCTTATCAAACCCTTTGCTAAAACCACTTCACACACTTTAAACCCTGTTCACTTATGGATTAAAATCCATAATCAAAGTACTAATCAAAACTAGCAACTCAACCGATTTTCCAACTATCCTCCTTTCGCAGTTTTTGTGTCCGAAATTTCGCAACACATACATTGAAATAATCTATCCTTTCTTCCGCAAGTCAGTAAACACAACACGGAGGCATTTCCAACTCAATTTCCTGTCAAGAAACAAACCAACCAAAATCAACAAAATAAAGCTTCCTGATCTTGGCCAAACTTATATTATCCCTAGCTCCTTGGGGTATGATATGATCCAAGACATCCTTTAGAGACTTTGTTAATCCAGTTTTGCTTGTGAAATCCATCACACACTCACTGTATTAACGGTGTATAGGGTGGAAAAATACATAAATAATGGATGAGAGTTTATGGGTCAACGTTCTAATATGGAGACTCACCAATAAATACTGTCTGTAGTATATTATGATATGTCAGAATTATGCTCTGGGGATCATAATCGTTGTTTATGAGGTCTCACACAGGTATATTCGTGTAACAAAAAATAAACATCGTCCATGCTCACTCACCCTTAAGGAAATGTTGATACAATACAGGAAAAGAGTGCACAATCAGCATAAATCTGTCCGAAGTATGGATTCTGGTAAATGTGCAATAAAAACGCGTTATAAGAAATTATTGTTATTGCGCTAAGACTGACTTTCACCACACTGATTTTCACTTTTTCCTTGGTACTTTCACGTCAGAGTTTTTCAGTTCATAATGAGCAGTGGGTTCATAAATTTTGATTGGTTAGTGTGATAAATAATTGAGAAGTGTGAGATCATGTAGAGAATACACATTTCGTAGAAATGACATTAGTGCAAAAAGTTATACCTTGTATTTTTATATATTTACACAAAGATTCAAGGTTCTTTATTTTTCATTCCATTATACTTTGTCTTGTCCAGTAATGAATGGATAACAAATAACGAAACTGGCAAATCCGGTTTTTGTGCAGTCTCACTTAAAAAAAGTAAACTATGTATAATGAGATGAGGTTTGTTTGTAACTAAAATGAGACGAAATGAGGTTCCACCTGGGAGATGAGATGAGACTTGTTGACTCGGGTTAGGCCAGGGCACGACTGGAAAGCTTGGGCCAACTTTTTGCACAATAAATGCTTCAGCATTAATAGTTGACGTGAGAAGAAGTGAGGGAGGAGAATTGAGTGGTCTCAACAAAAATGTTGGTTTCCTTTACCATTTTGTTTAGTTTTCGGGGATTGAAAAATGCGTTAATGGTTGAAACTGTTAGTGTAATGGAATGGCTCAATAAGTGCGTCCATTCATTTCTGGGCGTCTTTGTAAAGTATTGTGGGTTGGAAAAGATATTCTCGTCATACACGTATGAGTTTACTTCGCATGAGATGAGATAGCTATGTCATGTCGAAGTAGGATTCCAAGCCAATTCTCCATTTCGATTAAAGTCTCTACAACTTCTTCTCACATCAATAACTAAATGACAGTTGTGCAAATTGGAAACCAACATCCCCCGACATACACTTGTGTGACAGTGACATAAAGAAATGTCCCTACTCATTCAGTTGTAATAATTCGAATAACACTGAAAGTTTTTGCTTGATTTATGTCATATTGGAATCAGAAAAGTTTGACTGACTTTTGATACTCAAAGTGTGAATCTCTTATCTAACTTGACACTCACTGCATTCATTCCTTCTCTTTCAGGGCAATAAGCGAATACTGTGCAAAAACTCGTGCAATTCGTAAATGAGCAGCAGAAGCAGCGTTTGGTCATGTCCCGTTTCCTGATAGTGGTGGGGACAGAAATTTGTTAGTGTTCATGTCTGAAACCCGGTCGTCCATCCATGGGGAGAATTATGGCAAAGAAAACGATGAGAGTTCGACTTCTATCTTTGCAACTGGCTTATAGCTTTAAAAGACGCAATGGATAATACCGATATTGTAGTCATATCATTTCATTAAATGATGTGGTGTAATCCAACAGCTACTGATTTCTCTGGACTTTGAAAGCATTAACTTGTAAAATAAAGCAATAGTTTCATATCATATCTAATAATAATGATCAAACAAGGGTGCGTACCACTCGAAATGCCTATTGAGACTCATTCTCATTATTAATACATGTATCCACCAATCAAAATAACGAGTTCCCCTGATAAAAACTACAACACTTTACGGCCTTGATGGACAATTAAATATATTAGTAAGCAAGATGACAATTCAGTTTTATTCTCATTCCACTTCGAACATCGGTGCAGACTATCGTTACATTCAAAACCCACACAATATTCTCATGACCTTCAAACTAAAGTACTTTAACATACGTGGTCGCGGTGAAGACATTCGACTCATCTTCACAGCAGCAGGGGTCAAGTTTACTGATGAACGCGTCGCAAATGAGGACTGGGAAGAGATTAAGGACGGTAATTATTGAACATTCTTACATTATTGTAACATGTTGTAATACTTATGTTATTTCTTTAAAAACCTGAATAGCCACGCCATGGGGTCAACTACCAATTCTGGAAATCAATACCGGAAAAGGGAATAAGGAAATCATTGCGCAGTCAATAACCATTTGTCGCTATGTCGCGAGGAAGTTTGGGCTTACGGGAGAGAATGAGTGGGAAGCTGCTAAATGCGATGAATATGTTGATTCAATGGTGGATCTATTTGGAGGTATCATTCATTATGATAATGAATGGAAGACATTTACGAAGAAACCTTACGAATTTAATTTTTTTAGAATGGATAAAATTCTTTTTCGAAAATGATCCTGAGAAGAAAGCAGAGGCAAAGGGAACATTCATTAAGGTTCATTTACCAAAATATCTGGGGAAGCTGAACATGATCAAGGTATGCATGTACATACTGGTATTGTTTGATTATATGTAAAATGCATCTGCTGAATCTAGAACGAAAACGGAGGAAACTACATTGTCGGAAAGAAACTGACTTGGGCAGACATTTTCATTGCGGATAAGTTGGAACGGTTGGAAACCTCGGTTGGCTCTGGGGTACTGGACGGATATCCACATTTAAGGAAATTAAAGGATGTTGTGTTTGCTAATGAAAAGCTCAAGGCGTATGTTTTAAATCGGCCAGAAAGTGCTATGTAAATTTTGTCTCTTGCTCTGGTCTCGTATGGCATGGGAACAATTTATGTGGAAAGAGAAATAAAGATGAACTGACTACAAATTTCTTGAAGTTATTAAAAACACTGATAGTTGAAATATTATTGAGTGTTCTTTTTGGTGTTTCGACACGTGCTGCTGCAAATATCCTCTATCATGGACAGTAAGGATCTCGATAAAGGTAAAGATGGCCAAAACGCATCCAAAGATGTCTCACAATTCCTCTCGCAGACCAAAACGAAATCCAACCTCGCCACGAACAAGGCCCTCAGCACAATTATTGAGCAACAAAAGTCTATCACGTCCCATGATCTCCCATCTAAGGAAATCTCAGCATCGTTTAAATCCAAAATAGCATCCCAACATGACAAAGCTTCAGCTATTGCCGCAGAGGCAGGTCAACTACGAAAAGATGCTGATGACAAGGTGCGAAAGGCACAACAAAGGGAGCAACAAGCGCCATCGTCTGCCGACTGGCAGCCGTTATCAATACTCTTCGGCGGTTCTAAACCACCCACAACAAGAACGAGAGGCACCATTACCATTATGACTCCGAATAATACCCAAATTCCACAAGAATCATCAAACTCTGCCCAGAAAAATGAAAACCGAGCCAGTGGCAGTAGTAGTCTCCTTAGTGTAGAGGGTTCCGAAGCTTCAGTCTCAACATTATTGTCCCAAGCCAGCCACGCCCTTCCGATTGCGGAATCTTCTGTCGAGAAACTAATTCCTCTGTTTAAGGCAAGACTGGCTCAATTGGAAATCGCTCTGATTGTTATTGTATTATTGATTGCTGGAATGTCTGCTCTATTGGAATACGTATATTTTGTGCTGCCCAAGTATTTGGCTTCGAGGTAATAGAATTTGTACCCGGGATTTGATTACGGATGATTTGATAATTTTAAACTTCTTTACTACGCAGTCGTCTCCTAAGTTCCGAAATCTTTCTACCAACGCCACAATCAATCTCCTGCATCTTCCAATGTTGGATTCCCTGCATAGTTTCCATTTTCATTGTCGTTTATGGCATGACGTTGAAACAGTTCCCGAAAAACATACAATGGGGTTGTTTAGGCCAATGGGTATGTGCGATTTCAGGACAAATATCTTTTCCTGTGACGAACTACTTATGTCATTTACTTATATAGCGCTGGCTAATACCCCTCCTGCTAAAATTTTATCTAATAGCAGCCTTCATTCGATACGCCCTGCAAACTCAACATGTTTCCAGACTAATCTCTGATAAGATGTGGAAGGATTTCAAAACTGGAAAAAACACCCTAGAGCCACTAGAACTTACCCAGATTTATGTAAGTTGTTGCAAAATTATGTACCACATACCACAGAGTCTATCCTAATGAAGACATTCCCAAATTTCAGCATAATTGCTGCGGCTTAAGATCCCACAAGGACTGGTCCACCTACGCCCGAAACAGCACTCTCTTAAAATCCTGGCATGGAACCCTTTGTACAAACGGCAATGACACGTTCTTTGGCAACAAACCCACGACAAAGTTGGTGTGTTCTGTCCCAGCGTCTTGTTGGTATCAGACCGAAAATAAGCCATGGAGGAGGAACGTTCATCCGGTTGGTTGTGTGGATAAAGAGATAGCACTAGTGTATTGGGTCTTGGGGATTTATATTGGAATACTTGGGGTGGTTATTTGTGGGCTGGTAAGTATGGCGTTTACATGATTAAAGTTTACAAGTGTTAATAAATGCGACTTGTTGATTTAATAAAGGCAGGATCAATTGGATGCCTCTACTGTATTATCCGGATCACTGAGAAAAGACATATCCACTTGGAACATAGGTTCAGGTTTGAAGAGTGTATGCAGTAAGTTTTATTATAAACTGTACGTGAATTTTTGAATACATAAAAAGTAGAAACCTTTTGTATTTACAATTTCCCTGTATTCTTGAAAAACCACTTACCGAAAATCCAAATCACGACACATAAACCCGTAAGCCCAACTATTCCCCGGAGTCGTTCATTTTCTTTCTTTACAAGTACCAGAACTCTTCGGAATTCTGCAACCTTCCCGTTAACATGTCCACTTTTGTCTTTGCATTCTTTTAGCAAAACGTCCAATTCATTTTTTTTCTTGAGACAGTTTCCAAGCTGTTCCTCCACCTTTCCCATGTCAGCACCGCATCGTTGTAGTTTTTCGTCATTGACCCTAGCTGTTTCATAAGCAGAATGCATTAGTTGTCCCCTTAGCTCATCTCTCTTTTCAATGTGGTAGATTCGTTCTGCTCGTTCGATTGTGGAGATATTGGCGTGGTGAATTTGCTGGTAGGTTATAAGTTGGGTGAAGAGAATGGTGTGGATTGCGAAAATGGTAAATGTGAGGAGGAAAGTTGTGATGGCCGTGATTATGAGGAGACGTGGGGTAATCAATGGGGAATTGTTGCCTGTTGAAGCTGTCATGGATTTGGAAAGGGTTGAGATTAAGGAGTGGAGATGGGTGTTGAGATTTGAAGTATCTGGAATTTTTATGGAAATTGAATTCATTAATGAAACAACTGATTATACATTTATTTACTCACGGTCTCGGAGCATCGTCGTGGCCGTAGAAGTTTGTCGGTGAAGAGTTTCCATTATGGTGACTTCTTCGTGAGAGGTAGAGGTATCAGTGTCTGACATTGATGTTGACAGGTCATACTCATTTGTGCCTTCGTCAGATTTAGAATCGTAGGGAGGGATTTGTGATTTTGTGATCAACAACGACGAACAGGACCTGTCATTCTTCATCGTGGGCGACGTTTCCATTATATTGAGGGTAGAGCCACTGGTGGTGGTAATTGGAGTAGGTTGTGTTTTCGATACCTTCACAGCACCAATTGCAAACATTTAAAATTATGGCAGAACGTCATGAATTTCGAAGGATTCTCAAATTACCTCAATTATTTGATCCCCAGAACTAGAACCCTCATGATTGTAACAATCTCTGGCAATATTTTGGTTGTATTCCTGCGTCATTTCGTCTAAAACCGTGGTGGTTAAACTCTCAAGGTCAGGATGCTCTTGCTGATGGGTTGTTTCCTGTAGAAAGATCCATCACACTGTCAATTCCAATTCAGATCCGACCCTCTGCCTATGATACTCACCTTGTGAATCACTTCGAAAGATTCAAAAACGTCCATATTTCAAAAGTTTTGTAGAGTAAATAATTCAACAGCAGAAAGAAACCAAAGAAAAATCAGTACTGATACAGGCACTATACTGATTGTTGAGTGAATGCGGAACGACCAGCCTTCGTTTCTTATCTCTTGAATGCAAATGTGCAGACAAAAAAGAATGCTTAATTCTACCCATTATGCAGATACATATGCACGAACAGAGTAGAAAGGCTCACACAAGTCACAACCTAATGCCCAAGTCAAGTCCTAACCCGTCCACCACTCATTCATAAACTAAGGTAAGAATAGCTTTATTGACCCATTCCACTCCAACAATTCCAAATATATACCAACGCTCCTTAAGTTAAGTTATCTCTACGTTATCAATACCCTACAATAAATGTCCTAATCTCCATCGGTCTCAAAACAATAAACTTGCTACTGTAAACACCATCATCACCACCACAATCACCATCCCTTGGACAATCGAGTGCATCGGTGTCCACGCTCCAATCGAACCTTTTTCCTTCGTCCTTCCACTGATTAGCAGAAAGGGTTGTTTCTCGTACCCACCTTATAAAGGGTAACGCAGACCTAAGGGCCTATAACAAACAAACAAAATATTAATGAACATTTATTTCACTCCATTTATTTTCTCAAAAAAAAAAGACCTCTCTGTCAATCTTGGCTTCCGCTCCCAAAACTTCATCATGTTCATAAAAATTCTCAAACCGAATCAGAAATTGATTCTCCTCTAAAGGTTCCAATGTTAGGAGGTGGACGTTTGCTGGTAAGAGACTGGCAATTGCAGAAAATATTGTCTGTTTATCGGATAGATTAGTAGCCCCGGAAGGGATGTAATTTCCCTCTTGAACAGTACTGAAGGATATGATTCTATCCAGCAGGATCTCTTGAGATATGGGGCGATGGTGAATTGAGGGATCTGGAATATTTAATCGATAATGATTAAACTAATTGAGATCGTGCACGCCGTGAATTACCTTTTCCACCGACAACTACCCAATGCTTCCCTCGAACGACAAGTCCCACCCCAAATGCTGTCTCGTTCAATGCTTCCCCCACCCCAAAGGCGTCGTCATTCACTAAACGCCGATGCACCTATTGTCAATTTTTTTGGTTCATCAGAAAATCATCACTGGCTATGTTAACATCTTGATTGAATATTACCATAAGTTCCACCTCGCCTTCGTTCAAACTGGTACCACCTTGTGTCCTATCATTCATCACCACCAAACTGACATCACCACTACTGCTTTGCAACATGATCCGAGAGTTCACAGGATAGTAATTCCCAGCAATTGGTTCATTAACTTTGTAGTCCCACGTTGGTCTGAAATTTCGCTTCCGTTCTAAAATTTCTCTCCCATTGGCGTCTGTGTAGAAGTTGGATTTTGTTGGGATGTTGGTTGAGTAGCGTATGACAATCTCTTTGCCATCGATATCACTTGTTTTCAATGGGAATGTTAACGTCGACCCAATATGTAATTTGCTGTGTACTTCATAACTTGTTATAGTACTCACCCAACAGGTACAGGCCCCACCAACCACTCAAACTCGACCTCTTTTCTTCCCTGATAAACCCTCACCACTTGGCTTACCCAGTCCGTAAATACTTGATGAACTTCTGTGAAGAGGTCACCTTTGTATACGTAATAGCTGAAGACCCGCGAGGTTATTTTGGTAGGGGAAGGTGGAGTCGTTGTGATATTTGGGCGAAAAATATAAGCCCCTGAACAGCACAAAATTGATCAAATTTTAGTAGAAAATAATCAAAACCTCTCTTACCTGACGCCCTAAACTCGAACTTTGAGTTATTTCCTCTCATTCCTTCATAAAAATAAAAGTTTTGGTCCAACTCCACCCTGTTTCCATCCAATTCCACCAGTTTGACCATTCCCGTTTCCCCCGAGAAAGTCACGCTCAATCCGACATCATTTTCAATTACAAAGTCTTTTCTATAACTTTTAGTCATTGTTCCACCACTCTTCACTGGGTTTATCGGCTCCGATATTACATTATTTTCGTTGGTCACACTGAACACCGCCCATCCCAGTGCCCCCAGCGTCTTCACCCTCCAAACAAGCTCCCAACCTCCACCAGTTCCACTTCTTCCAGGAATGTTCATAACTTCTCGAGGCACTATGTAATTATTTTACAGAAGGTAAGTTATTATGTTTTTAATTACTTGAGTCGAGTTTCACATTGCATATGGTAGTATTCTATTGAGTGGTAACTGACAATGAGATGTATATCAATTTCCACAATTCTATCAAAATCTCGCATAATTTACTTCAAATTTTT
>JAQIWQ010000686.1:0-14496 GCA_034695825.1 Folsomia inoculata
TTGCCGTCATTTTTAAAATTTTACCGACAAACTTTCGGCACGACACAATTAACTTAATCGGCTTAGTACAAACCTATGCTATCTAATCTATCCATGTTATTTAATCCAATCTATTAGTTATTCAAATAGTTCTGTCCGAACCATCTATTTCTGAACCATCATAGCAAAAAATTGAAACTATTCTATCGAAATTAGAAATTAAAAATGAAACTTTTCTACACAGAATGAATGTGGGTTTCTAGAATTCCAACGCCGTGTGAAACGTATAACTTTTAAAGCTTTGGTTAATGTTAACTACACACAGCACAGTACGCATTTGGGTAATTCCCTACCTACCTAATAGAAGTTGGTACTTTTCTTTCTTCTTGCAAAGAGATCCTTTCTTTGACCACCCTGTACAAGTGTACAATTGAGTTAACTAACAAAGTCGTGCAGTTGGTTTTCTTTATTATGCATATTATGACACTGTTAACTAATATCATTCAAGAAATTCAAGATATCATCTAAAAGAAACGCCAGCCAACTTTCTGTCAACTTTCTCAATCTCATTTGTAAATTCCCCAGCCGTCCACCATAATACGGTATTACCCCAATTTAAGAAATAATTAAAGTTAGTTTGGAAGCGTGATTTTCGAGATGAAACAGACAGATGAAAATGGAGTTTCAGGGAGTGAACAGTAATATGCAACCACTGCACAAATAATTAATTACTTTCTACTCATGGACCAGTGCCCCTCGGAACTTGGATGCATTAGTTAATTATGGATTTCAACTTCAATCTCCGTTCTGGATACTTACAAAGCACTTGAAACTTAAAAACTTTCACCGACACCCTCGAGAGCTCAATTCTAATGCTACGAATAAGGAATCTTGTTTGTATAGAGGGGGTCATGGCAGTGTTGATATTTTTAAGGGAATCATCTACCGTCTAGTCGTACCGTAACATGAAACACAATTACTTTTTCACCTAACCCTGCCCACTATTTCACAATTGGGGATAGAGAAATTCGAGTTTTTCTATCCGATCAATCTAGTTGTCCTGTACAAAACAACTTTTTGCTCTTTTCCCACAGCAAAACCAAAACATCTTTTATCTCCAGAGGTTTATTTACAAAGTTATGCCCTGCACAACCGGGTCAATCAATCACCTGTACTTTGATACCGTACAACTACCGGCATAATAGCAATACCCACACCTACGTGATCCATACGTTCGATATTCTGTAGTTTCTTTAATTCCAATTTTGAGACAAGTTATGCCATTTTAACTCAAAGAACTTGACAATTAAATCTACTTGACATAAAACTGCATTCATTTTCTCAAGAAGAACAAATAAGCACACATAAAAAGACTTACCGAAAATCAAAGCTTCAGATTACAATGAACGATGAACAATCTTCAACAAAACCAGCCACCGATAGTTATCATAAAACAATGTTCCATCATAGTAGGTGCATGGCAGTTTGAAACCGCAATGTAATGCGAAACTCTTGTATTCTGTAATAGCAACTCGGTGGTGTGGTGTGGTCCAAATTCGACTACTACTCAGCGTTAGTACGGTACGGGAACGTATACGTGTACCGTGAAGCAGTCTAATGGTGAGCTCTGAACATGGGATTAAATATTAATTGAGAAGCCATTTCTCTGCTAACAACTTTCACCGGACATGGTAATAAATGTAACCATTACGTTAAGCTTATACACATGGACCACGTTCATTTGTCACTTTTTCACAACTAAATCACACGTCGGATGTCAGTTTTGTTGTATTTTTTAAATCACAAAACTCCACCCACTAAAATAGCTGGACAATTCGTCAAATTTTATTGCTCAAGTTAAATAATCACGTTTTTGTAAATGTAGAGTTTGTATTGTATTGTATTGTATTATGCTAGTTGAATACTGATGGAATGTGTATTAGTTTTATATAATATTTCTTCTTTGGGAGATTTACCGAAATGATCACAAATTATTCACAACACTTGGTTATTTTGTCACTAACACTGAAAAATACTTGGCGTTTCAAAGAGATCGTTAAATTTTGGTTCAAGTTATTATACAAACTATGGACTACTTACTACTATGGTTAAACTACGTTTCAAATGAATATCTTTGAATAGAAATTGAAAAGCTTACAAAATCTTATTCATTTTCGGTCGATATAGATTGAAGCATTAAATTCATTTTCCAAAATGATTTCCTGTTTTACCCTACGTTTTACGTTCTATATTTAATACTTAATTGCCTTGGATGGCGATGACAAGCAATTGTTTAGTTGGTATATAAAATAAGTTTGCACTGAATATTTACAACCACGTAGAGTTGAATACTGTAAGATAAGAATATTACTCAAGAAGCTTTTATCACTTTTAAGCCATGTATTTAATAATTTGTAGTTGCAGTTATTTCGAAATTTATGTCCATCTAAATTTTACTGAGCTATAATATATAGTGCAGTGCATTGCATTAAATAAATTGCATCCCTTGTTGTTAATAGCGGTTTGCAACGCAACACGTTTAATACTTCCACGTGGAATTTGGTATAGTTGTTTAATATGGTTGAATAAAAATCAATTGCATTCAATTTTTAAATGATGTAAATGAGTTGAAATGATTTGATTACACCTGCACATTAATTGCGTCAATATTTTGGGCTATTTTTATAACCTTAATTGCATTTCCTAAATTATTTAATGTCTTAAATACACTTTTTTATGTAATATATGTTATCACTTCTGACGGTATAATCCTAATTAGTTATATATTATAAGACGGAATAAATGGTTTGGAGTATATGAGTAAAATAATGTATCAAGTTGAAGTGTGTATTTATGTTGAACAAATTGTTTTTCAATTTCCACTTGTTTAAATATCAGTTCAACTCTGGAAATGAGATGAATAATTTATCCCAAATAAGCCAGAGTTGGTTTGACTTGATTGACATTGGGACTGTGAAATGGATTGGATAGAAAATGCTTTCACCACTTTTCTCTCTCAAATCGAAGAGTTTGAAGCCTAGCTTGAATTGGCTTTCTTCGGAGGTCCAGAGGTTCTTGTTCGTCTGAGTGAAAACTAAACTGGAGTCTTCCTATCTAGTCATGATGAGAGTTGGATTTGGTGATAGCAAAACTCCAAGAGAAGGACAGAATGATACCCGGATAGCATTGGATTCCCGTCTGCTTGCTCCAGCCAACTTTCCCTCATGCCTTACTATTCTTTACTAGTACATACCAACGAAATCACCCTTGCACAGAGAACACGGCTATATTATTATGACACGAGACAAGAGCTGCTGATGGCCATGCATATTCGTGTGGCCAGTATAGTAAGTGAGTTAGTGAGCAGTATAATCGATACGGAATTTCATAAGCCGGTATAAGACAGTTTAGTAGTAGAGGCATTGGTATGAAATGGGAAATGAATATTGTCAATCGTTTACGTCTTGCAATTACTTGCTTTTAGAAAGCACTTACCTGGACAATTTGACACATTAAAATAATTATCAAGCTTTGTATGACGAGGTGAGGTGACAAGGACAATAGAATGCAAGTGGACAAGTGTCTATAGTATTTCTAGTAGCAATGTAATGTTTGGATGCATCCCAATTTCCAATAACACACCAGTGCAGCAGTATTAAAGAGATGTGCAGTATCATGACATGAGGTACACAAGTAACCTTCCCAATTCTCCAGCATCTTTCCAGTCTAGTTTTTTGTGAGTTTCATGGGAGCATTCAAGCCGCCTCGTAACCGTAGAAGGAGAATTTTCCTTTGCAGCACATTTCTCACGCTTGTAACAAAATCTACCCCACAGAAACCAGCTGTTCAATAGATTCAACAATATCATCAACTAAAAGGGTTTTCGTAGTCGCTGTACTGCATGGTTCGCACGTTGGGATTCATTTGCTCCAGAAAATCCTGGAGTTACTCGAGTATGTATACTCATATTTAGAAAACAGAGTACAAATACAATGTGCAAAGTTACGGGGATGAAAATGACGAGCACATTGGGATTAAGCATCGTTATGATTGTTTGTCACTTGTTTTCATGTAATATCTAAACAATGGCTTTTAAGAAGCGACTTTCACGCAGTTATGCAGTGATCCAGAGTAAAAGTTTGTTGACTTTACATATCCGACATAGTTTGTGAAGTTGCCCTCTAAAATATTACCTATTTACAAGTTGCCTCAAAGACGGGTACATGCTTTTTACTCATTGATCCATCGGAATAACAATATCTGCCACTAATTTTATAGTTAGTCGTTCATGTAAAGTAATGTACCATAACATCTTGACGATTTTGATAAGCTACCAATGTAATTCCACCTTGGTCATGTAACTCCATGTAGTATGTAGACTGGTCATTTTAACGCTGATTTGACAGTGGAAAACATGAAAACTTTTTTACAAGATGGCACTAGAGGTTGTAACACTTTCTGTTTTGAAAACCCTATTCTCTGGCCCCTTTCTAAAATACTGATGAGCAACAAAGTTTAATACAATAATGCGACAATGCACATTACATGCACTTTCATTTCCCAAATTGCGATGGAACACGAATCATTGAATCATTTCATCTTTGTCTCCAACGGGATTCACAAATTTGCATGGAATTTTTACTAAACTTTATCTAGTTTCTGACAGCCGACTAATACTTATATAGATCATGGTATTATAGTGACAGTTTACATAAATATCCGTATCCGTAGATATAAAGATATACATGAAAGGAAGTAGGCAGGACTTTCATTCTCAATCAGGTCGATTATCTATCGGATTCTGATTTTCGGAAATCTACTCCGGAATCCGATGCTAGCTCAATACACCCAGTGAATGATATGATTACTCAATCGACTTGGGTTTGCATGTGTCAAGAACTTTGCTGCATAATACATACATGAATCAAATGGACCAAGTTCAGTTCCTTTCTTCTAGTACACATGTACTTATAGTCAGGCAGGAGGATATTATACGCGATACTGTTCTCTGTTTCACTCTATCAATATCCGAAAATCCATTAAAACTAATTTACTGATTACTTACAACCCATTTCCATCATTCATCATGCATGATGCAAACAAGGAATGAATGAAAGAGACTAAATATTCAACATATTTACCAATTCCTTACAAGGTTGAGGCATTTCAACAAACAAATGTTGGTTTCCCTTCCTATGTTAAAGTTTCAGGGAATGTTATGTTGTTGGTGAGATGAATGAATAATGGTAATTTTATGTCAACGTAAACCCAACCACGGAATTGAGGTGAGATGTTGAATGAATGTATAATGGATGGATGGTATTTTACGTATAGAGATGATGAACAAGACATTCTGGTGGCCGACAAATAATATTAATCCCACAACATCTCTCTATAGGAAAAAATATGATGAGATGGATGCCCTATCAAAATCCAATCCAATCTATTCCTGGAGAAAGGTTTCGCTTACTTGGAAGAAGTAGGCTTACTGACACACAAAAAGACATTTCCTCCTCCTTTCTCCTGAACACAACACAACATGATATTGCATCTTCTAGTACAACCCACCCACAACCACAACCACAACATTCATATCATCCTTGTCCCATATAAACTAAACTATAAGCCATAGTATACCATCTTATGCATTCAACAACGTTGGAACTTTAACGTATCGAACGAAGCCAATTATAATAATTCTCCCTCAATACTAAACATACTGTACGACGCTAACATTTTTACAGTCTTTTTCATATAAAAGCCCAAGTTTATCGAATTGTTGAAAGAGATCGTGGTAGGCAGGTGTATCATCAGTATCATGTAACAGCAAAATGTTGGACTGTCCAACTTGGACAGCCAAACTTTGCACATTTTGATGAGACCATATGTAATTAATCAAACGGAATAAAACATTCCTCATTGAATTGTAGAATGGGAATTGATTAATAATGGAATCATAATAAAGCAAAGCATTAATCATTTCGTAGAGTATATATTAAAGCAAACAAGATTGCACCTTGTACAGGGAGCCATTACCAAAATTTTAGTCTTAAAAACGGTTAATTTTAGAATTTAAAGAAAAACATTATTTACCTCCACTCCACCATTTTCTGCATTCATTCAATTTCCATTCCTAGTCCAGTTTAGTTGACTTATCTCCATTAATGTCCATCATTTAACCATTCTTTCTACCATTTCATTTAATTTCACATTTAAAACCACGATACTTTATAAAAGTAAGAAACCGTTTGTTTTTCTTCTTTTTAGAAAATTAGTTTTTGCAATTAAACTACTTTTACTTGTTTGAATGAAATGAAAAAAGTGTTTGAAAGTTTTAAAATCATGGAGGAGAAGGCAAGGGGAGAAAGTGAGGTTTGGGTTTTTTATGTATAGGTCTAGTCTGTCTGGTCTGTCTGGTATTCATTGGCAGTTGAAAAACACACTCCAACCAGCCACTACCTACCTACACCCAACCCTGTTTCACTTCCCATCTAATAATTCTAACGTCTTTGTTTTACAAGGTAAGAAGGAATTAATTATTTAGTAATGAACAATTTAATCTCTCCTCTTGTGTCGTGCTTCTTTTTGAATTTTGAAATGATTCATATGATTCATAATTTGATTTTGAGGAAACATTTCAATTTAGTGCGGTTGTTTTAATAAAATCAAATTTTATAGGTGTCGGAAAAAGTTTTGGAGAGTGTGATTGTGGTCTGAGATTAAGAAAGGATTGAAAAATGTTGGAAAAAGTACGAAACCTTGGTTTAGCTGGTCATGTAGGCTTTGACAGTCTTCCAGATCAACTTGTCACTAAAGCTGTGCAAAAGGGATTTGTGTTCAATATTTTGTGCATAGGTAATTTGTAATCCTTTATTAAGTAGTAAATAATTTTGTGATGTTGTTTAATTTAATGAATGGTGATGATTTTTTTTAGGTGAAACTGGAATTGGAAAGTCAACTTTGATGGATTCTTTGTTCAATACCAATTTTGAAGCTGTTCCAAGCTCTCATAACCTTATTTCGGTCAAGTTGAAGCCTCAAATGTATGAACTACAAGAAAGCAATGTTCAAATGAAAGTAAGATTGTGAATATTACTTTAGGTGCATGTTTTTAAATAATTAAAATATGTATGGGTATCGTTTGAAGCTCACCATCGTTGACACTCTGGGCTATGGGGACCAGATTAATAAAGAAGACAGCTTTAAGTCAATAGTGGATTATATTGACCAACAGTTTGAAGCTTATCTGCAGGAGGAGCTCAAAATCAAGCGATGCCTTCCTTTATATCATGACACCCGAGTTCATGCTTGCCTTTACTTCATCTGTCCAACTGGCCATGGGTAAGAAACTACATGTTTTTAAATGAAGATAATTGACCGTTTTGTTTTATTTTAGGTTAAAATCAATTGACTTGGTGTGTATGAAGAAACTCGATAGTAAGGTGAATGTAATTCCTGTAATTGCAAAGGCAGATACAATTTCCAAAAACGAGTTGCTGAAATTCAAGGTAAAAGTTATTTCTTGATTTCTAATTCTAGTTGGTTACTTAATATCGTTATGTTCAATTGTAGGAAAAAATTGTGTCCGAGCTGAATGCTAATGGAGTGAAAGTTTACCAATTTCCAACAGATGATGAAAGTGTGGCTGAAATTAACACGTCTATGAACACCCATATTCCTTTTGCGGTCGTTGGAAGTACCGAATTTGCTCGGGTGGGAAATAAGATGGTGCGGGCAAGACAATATCCTTGGGGAACGGTTCAAGGTATTATTCATTGTTTGAAGATTTCGGTGATTTACTCATGCAGCTTAACTTCATTATAATGGTTTCATTGCAGTTGAAAACGACACGCATTGCGATTTCGTAAAATTGCGTGAAATGTTGATCAGAACAAACATGGAAGATATGAGGGAAACCACTCATGTCAGGCACTACGAATTGTATCGAAAGACTAGACTAGAACAGGTATATTATAAATAGATGTTGCCCTAAATATAAATATACTCCTGACAAAGTTCTAATGCTCTCTTTGAATTTAGATGGGCTTCAGCGATGTCGATTCAGACAACAAACCAATGAGCTTCCAGCAAACGTGTGAGAAAAAGATGCATATGCATCAACAAGAACTTGCCCAGAAGGAGGAAGAAATGAAACAACAATTTATCCAACGAGTGAAAGAAAAGGAAGCGGAATTGAAAGTAGCGGAACGGGAGGTTAGTTTTCGAATTATTTTTTGAAGATGCAGTTTTATTAATGCATAAATATTCATTAACAGCTGCATGCTAAATTCGATCAAATCAATTATAACGACGCAAATGAAAAGAAGAAAATAGAAGATTATCAAAAGCAGTTGGACGATGAAATTTCAGAGTTTCAACGACTAAAAATTCAGCACCAGACTGCCCAACTTTCTGGTTCTCATCATACATTGTCGTTGGGAACACTCAAAGGTAAAAAGAAGTAATTCTCTAGATTCGTGCCGTGGGAATGTAAATTATTTAGTAAACTACATTTTGCCAGTCATTTTTTTACATTTGCAAGTAACTATATAGCCTATACCTATCTCTCATGGCTTAAATCACATGTCAACGAATGGATAATGTAGTTTAATGTTTAAGTCTAATCCTCATACTTTATGTGTTATTAACACATCGAACATGTTTTTACTTTTTGTATTAGTCATGTATTTTGCGTTCTAGGTGGTAAAAGCTGCAGTTGTGGTGGAAAGTGTTTTTCATATTTTCAGCATTTATAATTATCACCTTGCACTTACGTGCTGATTTCTTCGAAGGAGCTGTATTGTTTATCAAATTAACTTGCCTAACTCTTAGGTCAACCAATTTTTTATAAAACATTGTACTGCCGTGCATTAAAACTCTTGTGTTATACCAATTGCAATGTACATAATTACGTCACACCTATGTCTGTCTCTAGTGAAGGATGTTCTCATCACATCTTCCAGCACAGAGCCATAGTAATTAGACCGAGTGTGGTATTAATAGCGAAAATATTATATTTACACTTTTCGTACGTAACCATTAATGTTGAATGTAGTGTGCTATTTACTCCTACTTGCGGCGCAATGTAATATTGATTGATTAACACTGCTGACAGTAAATATTTTGAAACCAAATTGCCTGTTTTGTTTTATTCATTTGAATAAGATCATCCGACGGAGTGGAATTTCATGAATTTTGGTTGTCAGGCTTATTAGCTCTATTCTTATGGTAATTGCGAGAAGATTGCACTTTTATTGCGTACTTCCTACTTCCTTCCAGAGTGCAATAAGCAATGAGATAAACATGTTAGATTAGCATTATCGAGGGTGGATCCACGTTCCATCATCAAGTATGTGCGATATGTGAGAAATCTGTCACGAAATAGTAAAAAACACATGAAGCACCGGTTAACGATCCCAATAAATTTTTATCTGTGGGGCGTGTGAGAATGTTTGATAACAGGTAAAAACACCGACACGAATCCGAAGGAAACTATTTTGTTTCAATCACGAATTGTGTAACTAATGTTTGTAGAAGTGATCATGTCTCAGGTTGAGATTTTTGACAATGCAAGTAGAAAGTGACACGGGTCACCAACATTGCTGCAATCATTGCCATTTGCTCATATTTTGCCTTCCGACATTAATTTTCAAGTGTACCGACCCGCGTGTGCATTGGAATTTCCAGGATACATAATACTTCAATTTGCACGTCAGCATTAGTTAGTATTCGTTGTGGTTTACCGTCAAGCACTGATACGAGCAACTGCACCAGTCCAGTTATGCCATTATTGAAACACACGAAGCGTCGACGACATGCAAGAAGTTATCATGCAATTAAGTTTTAAACTTGTATAACAACCAAAATTTTTTATTCCTTTTGTGAACAATGTACGGAATTTAAGTCCATTGCCATTGTCGCCAACAAAACTAAAGGCCAATTGTATACACATTACGTATGTATTCAGTATTAATTAATAAGGAAATCGATAAACTATTGATTGTTCTAATGTTCACATCATTGATTAGTTAAACTGTAATGAGCATTGCTGTATTGAATAACAATTCATTGCAAAAGAATAATGGGAAATGTTTCAAGTCCTTGGATGGAAGGAACCTTGAACTCGGTTCTTTTCTTAATTTTTTTCTTAAATTCAAGTGCGATGAAAATTGTGGAAAACGGATATTGCAATCATTCATGCATGCATTTATCCAGACCGACAAGTGCAAGGAACTCGTACGAGGCTCGTACTCGTACATTTAGGTACGAGGTAAGGCGATGTACCAAAATCAATCAATCGGCAATAATGAACCCTCAATATTATGCTTGTCCTCTTCAATGAATTATAAAGAAATTGTGCTTATTTGACTAAATCATTCAGTTTAATAATGCTTGATATAGATGATGTAACATTTGATGTCGAATGGTCGGCCGAATTTACAACATTTAGGTCCACTTTCCAATGCCGCACTAGGAGACCTCATTTTTTTAGGTAGATTACTTATATAACATTTACAATCTTGCATTCATCACGATAAAAACAAGAGACTCAATTTTGGATTAACCCTCAAACCAAGAAATCGTGCTTGTGCGTGGATCTTAATTTCATCTCGTATTTGAGCAGATGGCCATAAATTGTCGTGAAAGGCTCTAATTTGTGTGGCTCATCACTTAATCGTGGTTCATTTTAAATTATGATGCAACTTTATACATTTGTATCGTGATCTATGAGCGTCAATTCAATACTTTACGTTACGACATTAAAACAAAAGTAGCGAATGTACCTTTTATTTAGTATCCCATGAATATGATTTTCTTTTCAATTTGGAAGTTGATGAGATTTTAGATTTTTGAGACATATATCTGACCACAAGTGCTAGATTACAGTTTCTTGTGCAAGCTCGTGAATTATTTTTAAAAATTGTTCATTAACTTCCGTTGCACAAACACAAGAGTAAATCAAGAAATGGGTAATTGACGTTGTGGATAAACCATGTCGATTGCATCGGTAAATTTACTTTTTGCCAGGAGAATCTCTCTCTTTATCGCTTGTTTGTTTATGCAAAAGTTAATTTGTTATGATGAAAAATTAAGATTAGTCATTGTTTTTGCTCAACGTGATTTTCAGACCCATGAGCTTGTGGGTAGAGGTGAGATGAATCAGGATACACTAATTGTTGATCGAAAAATGAAAGGGAATCTTCAGTTTCGTCATTGTGCGGAACAATTGAACCGTGGACACACGGTAATCAAAGGATTTGAGCACGATTAGATTTTGAAGAAAGGAATTGTGTTTGCTAATTCCGACAAAACTTCTGCAATGAAATGAATGACGAACGAGAATCATTTATTTCCTTACTTGTTAATCCGCTGCAGACATTTCCAATACATGTGCTTCATCAACTTATTGGCCATTGTAATAATCCAATAATCCAATTTGAGGTTACCAATGCAGGCAAAGTCCTTCATCATTTCGTTTTGAATTGGTGATTTCAAATCACAGCACTCATCCCATTAAACGAAGCTCCCCTATACAGGTTAATTGTAAATTGGATGAGAAATAAATCGTGTCTCAGGTCATTGCGTTGCTCGATTTTTATGTTTCCAACATATTTAGGTTAGGGTTGCATGGCATATTGCAATTCCATAACTTCTTGACCACCTACAAGAAGAATTGCTGCATGACATAAAATAATTCAAATACCACAATGATCAAAAGTCGAAATTAAATGAACACATCAAAAAAGGTAAGTATATACTATCTCTAAAAAACGTCGGCAACTTTGGTTGACGATTATTGAAAACAAATTTGTCATGGTTGTTATTTCTCATAGATTAAAGTAAGCAGATTTTCCATTTTACACTGCAGAGTAAGAAGGCAATGACAATTTTTTCACGGGTTGTGGTAAGCAAGGAAAGTTTCCATTGTTTGTGGTTTGCATTCTGACGTTGGAAGACGCTATTTCGCAGACTAATTCCTCCATTGGCTTTTCTGGAACCAATGCCATTGTTGTTGTATAGGTTTACAAGATAAAACCCAAGCCTGTTTGTGTTCAAGACACAATGTCTGATGGGCTTATCCTTGGTAAACTACTATACTTGGGCTGGGCTATTTCAGCTATTTTTGTTTGGAATAAAAACTAGTCTTGTTTAATTTCGAGGAGTCCATGTTATAATATAATTACTTGGTTGTATGCACCTGCAGGAGCGAAAACTGGATCAATTGTTACTGCACACAGGAATTCTTGGAATTGAGAATGCAAGTCTTTTGATATTTCTGTTCACATACATACATTATGCTTGGACATGAGGGTTATTCGCCATTCTCAATTTGCAATTCCACTACACATTCGCAATTCCAGCATAAGGGAACACTTTTTGCTTCCACTATTGAATGAACAAGTTGGCAATAAAATATGTAGCTAAGTAAGCTCAATTCAGGAGCACGTTTAAAGAAGTTTGCAACGAAAGCTTTTCGTGAGAATGGGTTTGAAGATGGAATTGCAATTTACTTGAACATTACATACATGGCGAACATTTTTTTCATTGGTATATTAATGAAATGTTAAGTGTGAGGTGTGGTACAAAAAGTTTCCCAGACATTCTCTTAGAATTCATCTCCCCATCATCTGGTGTTACTATTCTGCACAAAGTAAATATGACCACTAATTTCTTGGAGCCAAAAGATCGAATGCTCAGGAAAATTTTACATAGATCATTTAGCATTTTAATATTTGATTATGTTTGAAACAACCATTCAATAACCACATAAGAAAATCCCACTGTACATAAGTTACTTAAGCTGCTCCTGCTTTTGTTGTTTGATCCCAAATTCACGCCTGCCTGCTCACAAACCATTTATTTGCCAAAGAGTAGAAACAATATTATAGACTTGTCAAGTCAAAACAATAGGCTACAACGCGAATAAGTGCTGAGCGGATGGTTGAAGAGGTGAGTCAAGTTTACTTTACGCAATGGTTTGATCATTGAACGTGAAATCTAGAGACAGGAAATTGCACATGTAAATGTAAATTGCACGTAATCATTAAGGATTCATAAGCATGGGATATAATATAATCACCAATTTGCGTTAATTATGCAAGTGCAAAACTGATGAGCATGGTAGTGCATATGTGGCTGGATTTTACTAGTCTGATCCCAACATGCCTGATGTCATACATAAATATATATTTAACTACAAAGTCTTTCTTTATTACGAGTACATATGTCATCTTTTTGTGGATTATATAGTTTGCAATGACATATTTTGAAATCAAAAGTAAATAGGAATAGTCGAATCCTTACAAATAATTAAGTGGGATGTATTAGTTTGAACTTTTATCTAATCTTCATTAAAGCAAACTTTGTGCCAAGAATTGTCCTGTATTGAATTTTGGCAAATTTTGATTTGATGTACAGGATGAAGAGGAAGGTGTATCCAAAGCCAACTATTGTGTTTTGCCCTATGTGAGATGTGTTTACATAACCTGTTGCATATTATGTATACTTACTTGGCTGATTATGCTCTGAGCTGAATTGGTAAAGTTGGCGTTGATGTTATGGATAAGATGACCACAATGCAATGCAATGCAATGATGTTGATGAGGAAGGAACATTATGTTACGTTAATAGAATGGCATAAAATCAATTGGATTATTTTTATTAAATAGAGAAACAGGTTTATACATTCTCAACAGATAATTTTATTATGATGAATGGTGGTGGTTGGACTAGTTTGACTCAAATTGAACGGGTTTACATTACATACAATTTTGTACGACCAATGTACATGTACATGAATGTGTGAACCTCATCATGCCAAAGCCAAACCTAACAAACCACTATAACCGCAGCTTCCTTCCTTTCCATTTCATCAATCCATAATATCTTTCTTTTGATTATTATAGGAATTACATACATAGGAACCTCTCTTTAGCAAACGCATTATTGTGCTGAATTAGGTGACAGAAATAGATACCATTAAAAAATCGTCATTAACAGAATGCAGTCTGGGACTTCATTCGGCACCTTTATGGCTTTTTTTCTACAGTTGTAAACAAGACCCAATTTCCTGTCATATTGTTCTAATTAGAGTTTAACTGATCATGTGCTGCTATTTGATCGCAATGTTGTGAACAACTCCTAAAGTTTGGCACTTTAGTCCAAATTTTGTCCCTATGTATTCGTACCACTTTTTAGTTTGAATAATCACCATGATGTTTGCCAGTTTATTTACTAGTCTAAGTATATTGCATAATAATAAGTCCACACGAGCAACAGATTATCTTATATACGTAGTATGCACTTCAAGAGACACTCTTGATTTACAATAGATTCCTAAATTGCGTTGCCAATGATCAGACTATTACAAGCAATTACATTGTGTGTCTTCCTTTTTGTGATTGACAAAAGAGCGGAACCACATTTTCGTTGCTGCACTAATTTTGATATTGCTCCATTTTCTGATTCGTTGAATGATTGCTGATTGCCAATTTTTTTCATGTTAGAATCCGTGCA
>JAQIWQ010000687.1:0-14489 GCA_034695825.1 Folsomia inoculata
GCAGTATGCCAAATTTCTAACTCATTTTTAAAGATTTCGTAATCTTTGTTAAACACACATTTGACTGCGGCCGGTTTACCAGGAATGTCGAAATATCCCCTGTAAACAATAGCAGTTGCACCATTACCGATAATATCTGTATGATCGTAAAATATTCCAGAATCTCCTAATCGTGTTGTATGGATGTCACCCCCAACGCCTTGTGAAACCGATGACTGTCGTCCTGCGAAAAATTAAATCGGTCGTTATTAGAATTTATTCATAACTACTTAATATCTCTATGCATAGGTAATTCAATTCATAAAAGCCAAGTGTCGAGAATGGTCGAGTCGAGCTGGAATACGAATCAAAAATAAAAACAGGCGGATCAACCGGTAGTTCTCGAGATAATCTCTTAATTAGCGTTAAGTAGCTACTGAGCTTAGCTAGCTGAGCTGAGCTGAGCTAGACTCGCCATTAGTAGTATTTGTTATGCTAAACAATGGTCATGCTCTAATTGTGTTCCCGCTTTCAAACTCAAAATTAAAGTTACTCCTACGTGGATAATTACAAGTATAATTGGGTTGATGTAAGAAAACAATGTACACCAATAACAATTGACAACTGCTGAAAAATGGTTACTGAAATTGTGAAATTAGCCAACGTGCTTACTGCGTCACTAGTTGAAATTTATATTCTCCAAAATTTGTTGGAAAACAAGTCTGGAGACTTCCATTGAAATATTGGCTAAGTGCTTTAAGTGTTCTGATTTTAAAGTACAAGTCCAGTTTCTAAATATTGGATGAACATGGTTTATGTAACAGTAGTGTCACAAATGGTAGAACTGTCTGATTATACGTACTTGTATGATTATGCAATGAATTGGGAAGGACACAGAAAAAACTTCTGGTAATTAATGGGCCGGCAGAAATATTTCCTTTACCAGCAGGAATATAATCATTTCACCAACTACTACTTCTTCCAGCAGGGATATTTTTTTAACCAGTTAATCAAATCATTTTACCAACTAAATAATCAGTCCAACAACTTAAGAAAAAATGTTCGTTTTGAGGTGGTCATTTTGGTTAAACTTATATTATCATGCGAAGAATGCGGTCTATGATACAAAATTCCAACGTGATGCCACATACAAACTAATATGGAAGGGATTTCCAGTTCTGATTTTTGGAACATCAGACAAAGTGAGACAATTTTATCCGCGGGACGGCCATAACAAGCAAAGCACCGGAAGAGAAAAACCTTTCGAAACTGTTACCTTTTTATTCCAATCAAACCAATGAAACCGATTAGCTCCGAATATCGACAAAAGATTTTTATCGCTGATAGTACCGAGTTATTACCAATTGTTTCTCATAAGTATTCGGCTCAGACCGCACTTGAGTTTACTTAAGTTCATTCAAAAGGTGGACAACACTCTGAAACAAATGCAACATAAGGCAACACGAAACATATTGAAAAATGTGGATCGGAAATGTGAATGGTACGAAGGAATAGCACCTAGATATCCCAGCCCGAATAATAGTCTGGAAGCAAATAGGGTACTCATGAAAAAAGAAACTATACATGAACGACTTCCTATTAATATGGTCTTGGAAATAGCTTCAAAAACACTCGAGGTCTGGTAAGCAGATCCTGACCCAACTAACCCATCCTCACGAAGAGAATGAAATTAAACAACTGGAAGAGATTTACCGAAATTTTACCACACGATTATTAGTGGTTGAGATGAATAGGTAACACTGGGTGCAATCTGCTTGTACAGGTTCCCAGTTCTAATAAATACGCGTGCAAACATGTCGTAGGAATGGAAATAGTCAATAAATTATACGACGTGCCCCTTCAAGCTTAGAGCGTGCCACTGGGTAATCGTAGGAAGAGGGGACGGGGTAGGATGGTTGGTGGAGTTCTACTTATTAATTAAATATTGAATTCGTTTTCGTATAATTAAAGTTTAACCGAAATAACCACCTCAAAACGTACATATTTTTTTACGTTGTTTGACTGATTATTTAGTTGGTAAAATGAATTCATTAATTGGTTAAAAAATACTGCGGCTGGAAGAAGTAGTAGTTGGTGAAATGATTATATTCCTGCTGGTAAATGTATTATTTTTGTTGGCGAAAAAATAATTACCCAGATAAAACAACAACAAGCACACGAAAATTCTTCTTTAAAGAATGATACCGTTTTTGATTGAAATTGAACGTAACACAGTCTGTTGAACTGCCTACGAGAAGTGACCAAAAGTTTGACATGTTTTAGTTCTATCAAATTTCTAAATGCAAGACCCCAATGCATTTGTGATCGTTTCGACAGCTTTGTCACGTTCTGTAGTATTTCTAGTTATATATTCCCATCCCTTATAGTGTCAAAGAGGATATTTGAATTTCATTTGCCCCTCCAGCTAAAGTCAGCACGTTTTCACACTAATCGTCTATAATTGTTTAATAAAAGTTTTACCTGGCATTTGGACGATTGTGCATGACAAATCATAATGATCACTCAGTCCCTCTATAATATTATAAATATACGTTAGCACTAACATAACTACATTGAGAATGAAAGTATCACTCACCAGCGATTGCAATGAATTTTTCTTCAATTAAAGCTTGATAAAGCCTCCTAACCTTTGCCTCCTTCCCAAAAGGCTTGACCCAATGGCTCACCATTTCAATGAAAATATCGTATATTGTCATTTTGTTGTTACTGAACAACGTTTCCCATTGAAAAAAATTTGGTGAAGGTATTTGCAGCGAATGAAAAAATCTTTTCCAATTCCTAACGAGACCAGCATCCTCTATTAGAATGTTCACGACATCTTGCACATAAACAATTGATTCATCTACAATTATTCAAAACATATGGTTTGACGCTTTTTGCACTCTACTTGATATTTATTTGTGAATTGAAGAAAAGTAAAATTACCAGAAAGACTTGCTGTTCGAGAAGGTCCTGGAACCCCGGCATTGGCTGCGATCTTGGAGTATTCAGCTTCAAAGGCATCGTACGTTAATTTTGTTCATAAAATTGAATTGTTATGTAAGCGCTTCATAAGTTGAGAAAATTAAAACTGTCTTTAAAATGTAACTGCGATAACGTTAATGCCTCATTACATCGCAAAATTGTAATTGTTGAATTGTTGAAACAGATGAAGCTAAACTGTTGTGAACTTTTAGTGATGAGAAATGTTTGCGACGTTGGGAACATTTAAATTTGAATTGTTGAGAGGGTTAATGCTGAAATTTTGAAACGACTAATTCTAAGGCTAGCTCTTTTCACCGTATACAAGGGTTTATTATAGTGTCAAAGGGGATATTTGAATTTCATTTGCCCCTCCAGTTAAAGTCAGCACGTTTTCAGCACTAGTCGTCTATGATTGCTTAATAGAAGTTTTACCTGGCATTTGGACGATTGTGCATGACAAATCATAACGATGATTTAGCTCCTCTATAATATTATAAATATACGTTAGCACTAATATAACTTCATTGAGAATGAAAATATCACTCACCAGCGATTTGAATAAAGCCTTCTTCCATTAAAGCTTCATAAAGCCTCCTAACCTTTGCCTCCTTCCCATAAACCATGACCCACTGGCTCAAAATTTCAATAAAAATATCGTACATTGTTATTGTGTTGTGAATCAACGACGTCTCCCATTGAAGCAAATTTGGTGAAGGTATTTGCAGTGAATTATAAAATCTTTTCCAATTCCCTAGGAGAGTAGCATTCTCAACTAGGATTTTCACGACATCATGCACAGAAACAATCGATTCATCTACAATTATTCACAACATATGGCTTGACGCTTTCTGCACTCTACTTGATATTTATTTGTGAATTGAAGAAAAGTAAAATTACCAGAAAGACTTGCTGTTCGAGAAGGTCCTGGAACCCCAGCATTGGTTGCCATCTTGGAGTATTCAGCTTCAAAGGCATCGTAAATTAATTTTGTTCATAAAATTGAATTGTCATGTAAGCGCTTCATAACTTGCGAAAATTAAAACCGTCTTTAAAATGGAACTGCGATAACATTAATGCCTCATTGCATCGCAAAATTGTAATTGTTGAATTGTTGAAACAGATGAAGCTAAACTGTTGTGAACTTTTAGTGATGAAAAATGTTTGCGACGTTGGGAACATTTAAATTTGAATTGCTGAGAGGGTTAATGCTGAAATTTTGAAACGACTGATTCTAAGGCGAGCTTTTTTCAACGTATACAACGGTTTATTATAGTGTCAAAGGGGATATTTGAATTTCATTTGCCCCTGCAGTTAAAGTCAGCACGTTTTCAGCACTAGTCGTCTATGATTGCTTAATAGAAGTTTTACCTGTCATTTGGACGATTGTGCATGACAAACCATACCGATCACTCAGCTCCTCTATAATATTATAAATATACGTTAGCACTAACATAACTTCATTGAGAATGAAAATATCACTCACCAGCGATTTCAATAAATCTGTCTTTCATTAAAGCTCTATAAAGCCTCATAACCTTTGCCTCCTTCCCATAAACCATGACACACTGGCTCAAGATTTCAATGAAAATATCGTACATTGTCATTCTGTTGTGATTCAACGACGTCTCCAATTGAAGCGAATTTTGTGAAGATGGTAGCAGCGAAGCATAAAATCTTTTCCAATTCCCTAGGAGAGTAGCATTCTCAACTAGAATTTTCACGACATCATGCACAGAAACAATCGATTTATCTACAATTATTCACAATATATGGTTTGACGCTTTCTGAACTCTACTTGACATTTATTTGTGAATTGAGGAAAAGTAAAATTACCAGGAGGTCCTGGCATTCGATAAGGTCCTGGAACCCCAGCATTGGCTGCCATCTTGAAAAATCAATTGACCACCGCATACATTCGAAAATATAGACCGAATATTAATACACCTAATAGTTTAATATATTTTATAGAAACTGATCAATGATGTGGAATTACTGACTGTACAAATCCACTTAAACAACTGACGACCAACGCCCAACCTCAAGGTTAATTGTGTGACATCATATCAGTTTTACCCAGACACTCCTGCATATACTCATTCATACTGTATTACATGCCACCAGTAATAAATGTAGTTATACCATATCAACAAATTCATTGATAAGATTGTTGAGAACAATGCTTTGCCACAACTCGTTTGGAATCAATCGGCAGAACAAGATTTCCAATTTAACTGCGAGAAAAATATTCATATTCCTACTTTTACTTTTAAAAATTATACAATTTATGAAATGATTATGTATGAGTAAATAAATTGAGACAACTACAAGTGGGTTTAATGTTATGCATGCATCTATGTGCTCAACTATTGAGTTTAAAGAAACAAAGTACATACAATGCATGTAATAAACGTCAACTATCAAATATGGGAAAATGAGACTGTCTTTCTTCGCAGTGACGTGAACGTCAAGACATCTAAATGAACACTAGGTTAATCATGTCACCTCGCTCAGCCCTTTTATAGGTGCGAGGTGACCCACTTAAATAACTAAAAAACCGGTTATTCCTTTGTCCATGCATCATTTACATAACATGATGCATGGAGGGAAAAAAGTGAGCAGAGACGCTTCAATAAGCGACGTTCCAAAAATGGATTGTCCCTAAAGAGACGCTCAAAAATGGACGTTCAAAAGGTACGACCTAAGGGAGACGATCAAATATAGACGTTCAACAAGAGGCGTTTTGAAATAGACGCCAACAAGAGACCTTCAAAAAATAGACGCTAGACGCCATTTATTTCATTGCAAAATCTGCAAAATTCATTGCTGGGGATCGGATGACTGCTCCCAAGCCTTGGAAGGTTATGGATGCCGTTTGCACGACCGATTGTTATGTGTGTTGATATTTTGATATGAACCAGAATTGGAGAATCGTATAAATATATGTGTTCTGAGAAATAAATAGTAGTCGCTAATTCAAGAGCACTAAAGCAAACTAAACTCTGTGCGTTTGCACATTACTTTATTTCACATTGGAATAGAAGTATTTAATCCAATACATAATACCACTGCTGTATTTTTGTTATAAGGATGCCAAATGTAATAGGGAGGTTCCGCTAGAAGCCAAAATCATTTTATCTTGGATTTGGCTTCATTTTTTGCCAAGCCAAACTCAAGTAAATTTGGCTTCGGGATTTTGGTTTCGCTACAAACCAAAAAGAAATCTCTCCAATAAGTGGCTCCAAATTTAAATTTTTGCTCTATGAAAATTTTTTGTCCCATGTTGTAAGTTTATCTTTTTCCCCGCACATAGAGTTTAGCAGATGTGGCTAAAACCGCGTGGCAAATACTTACTCCCGATTGGTTGGTTGCTCTAGCTAAATTGCCACCACCAAGCCAAGATATTGTCTTGTAGCCCTCACTCCACAAGACAAAATCTCAGCTTTGGCTACGATTTTGGCTTCACTTCAAAATTAATGACGTCATGAGTGACGTCACCAAGCCGAAATCCAAGCTTTTTTGTAAAATAGCTTGTAGCGAAACCTCCCTAATGTCTCACTTTTACGCCTATCTGAAGATGTACACGCGCATTTAATTGGCTGAAACCCGGATTTCCGTTCATCAGCGAATGGCGTGCGCCGTGTGGATCTTCAAAGGGGCGTTATAGAGGGACATGAGGTTGGAACATTTATATCAAAATATACTGTAATTTTAATACATATTATTTTGCCATCAAAATGTCCAGGCACAGAAGTATTTGGTATTGGTGTATGGCTATCATAGCACATTTAGAAGATAAACAGCATTAAAAAATATTCATCGCCGCATTTATTATTATAGAAATTCTTCAGCACTGATAAATTGCTAGAATTGAAAGCATTAATCGCTGATATTTGCATATGACAATTAGGAATCCATTGATTTTATTGAATTTTATTTCGGAAATAAACAAACCTTTAGTACAATTTTAGACCCGATGCAACAGTTTTTGCCTGTAATCGTAAATAAGTAGATAGGCCAAGTCTTTTGCTAATGATAGGCATTTGATTAGACATTTAGATTAATACATTTCTTAATAAAAATCGATCGTTAAATCCAAATTCATCAACTAGAAAATCTAAAGTCCATATTTGCAAAAGCTACGAAAATCTTCACAAAGATGCAATGGAACATTTACTTTTTGATAATGTGAGAGCTGCATTACTTTTTACAGCACATACATACGATGGTAACAGGATAATCCCGTCCCATCTGGCCGTAAGAAACTTCCATGGTCGGCTTCTCCAGCAGTACTCTCTTCGAGTATCCAAATGGTACTGTCCTAACATTGGCTCACTGAGTCACATGTATTTACACGTTAGTCACATGTGTTTAGACGTGAGTCACATGTACCTATGCATGTGCACGCAGTGGCACTCACACGTATCAATACACGTTAATTCACATGAGTTAATTCAAGTGAGTGTACTTGCGTGAGTGGTTAAAGGCTGGAGTCCGTGAGGAGCGTGCTCTAGTTCGATTCGCACTAAGACCGTAAGTTTTTATAAACACTCATTAATCCTACTCGGCTCTGTGTTAGTACGGGATAGGTACTTCCGTTCCGACACTGTTTATGGGGAACATAATTCTGGCGGAAATCATCTTAGGGTTCCATTTCCTAGGGTAAGAGTTATGGGCTGGAAATCAGCTGCGAATGCAGTTGAGCTCCGTTAAACTGTAAATTTTTACAAGTTTTTTTTACACATGTTTCCATGTGATTAACCTATTACTTACGTCATGCATTCACATTGCATGATTGTATATGTCATACTTTTGTATACTAACAGTATTAAAATGGCACTATAGTCGTAATTTTGATTTCAGACAAGACAAAAAACCAAACCGTTTGCATAAGTCACAAAAGTTATAAAGTCATTTATCTACACTTATAAAACAGTATGCTGGTGCGTGCGTGCTCATTAACATGCGCAGTGCAGTTCTGCGTGACGATGGTTATTGCGTGCACTGCACATGCGCTACTCCTGCATGAGATGAAACTTGGTTACGGTGGATGGATGGATGTACGTTCATGCACAGCAGTGGTAGTCCGAGGCATCACATGCGCAGAGTGGAGTACAGTAGAGGAGGCATGGCTGCCGTGGTTGTTGACTGCACTGTTCTGTCTACTACTGAGCTACTACCACGTTCTCCTCACTTTTCTTCGCACCTTCACGGCGGAATCACCTCTCTTGCCTCCCACTCCACTCCATCCACCATCGCTTCTCACTACTACTCCCATCACTGTTCAAGTCTTGCTGCCCCCACTCCATCACTACAACACCAACCACCACCTACCACACCCACAAATTCCACATCGAAGGTCAATTGTTTACGTGATTTGACACGTGGTAAGTTTTACCTCATTCAAGGAGGAATCAGTATCATGATTAGGATGATAATGATTGGGTTTATTTGTTGATAGTTTCTTCATCACCAACCAAACCACCACAATTGTGCTTACCCTCCCCTTCCCCCCACTCCGTCAAAGGCCCAGTTTTACGTGATTTGGCACGTGGTAAGTTTTTCCTCATTCAAGGAGGAATCAGTTTAACATGATTAGGATGATAATTGTTGGTTTTGTTTGTTGATAGTTTCTCCACCACCAACCAAACCACACCAACAAATCCATCACCACCATACCACACCCACTACCAACAAATTCTCCATCGCCACCACCACCAACAAATTCCTCACTACCCTTTAGAACACAATTAGCAATTGTTAACCGCACTGATTGAGTTACTTTGTGGGGGTGGTGGGAGGGGGGGCTGCAGCCACCAGGCAAAGTGAACGTTAGCAGTGAATCCTCACCCCCATTGGACACACCACACCCACTATTACTAACAAATTCTCCATCACCACCACCACCAACAAATTCCTCACTACCCTTTGGCAATTGTTAACCACACTGAATTACTTTGTGTGTTGGGTGGGGGTGGTGGGAGGGGGGGGCTGCTTGGCAGCCACCAGGCATCATCAAAAAACTTTGTTTGTTTAATTACTATGTAATTCGAATAAAAATCAGAGGTCTTAAATATTTGAGGGTCAAAATTGTTTAAAACCACACCCCCACCACACCCTTGCCTGTCGTAGACAGGCTTATTTTCTCGTGTAGAAATAATATTCATCCCTTCTATTATTCATGACTTTGAAGCAGACAAGAATGGTCAATAGCTTCATTTGCTTCTGTTCATTTGCATTTTATTTATTTTCATACGAACAATCAAAGTCTGTAAAAAGTACTCATGACCACAGGTTTAAACTGACTAAAACCGCTGTTTTTGAAATTGCCTGCTTAAATCATGATCACGATAGCTTTTAACGAATCAATTGTTACATGTGATCGATATTCTTAAATTACTCATTGCACCTAACTTAATTGCAAAACGCATTTGACCTTAGAATCTAAAACATCAAGAAGCTTGATTGAACACATATTGCAAAGTAGAATTATGGTGCATTCACCTTTAATAGCATCACGTCCTCAAACTTATTGATACTATGATGAGCTGCGTATTATCATAAAATCGATTTTTTTCTTAAATTTGCATTATTCTAGTGTCAAAACTTTATGTGCCTAAATATATTGTATTCACAAAAATGAAATGTTGAGATGTTAACGTTACATATCTTTGCAAAATTGAAATTCCGTAAATGTCGAAATACAAGTTCTGAAGAAAAAGACGGAAATAACTCTTTGGCAATGCACCACATGAGCATTACATGAGAAGAATCAAATTAACGGTCTGAACCGTGCAGAAATGATTTACGACGAGTGGAGATAATCGATCGACAAAATTACGACATAGTTCCGAACCACACCCTCAGTGGCATCATAGACCTCAAGACCTTCCTTTCCTCCTTCTTCTTACTGCCTCCAATCTTCATCAACAAATCACTGCTTTTTCTGAATATTTATTTAGCTCCTGAAAAAAAGCCATGTTAAAAATGATCACATCATACAAAAGCGTGGCCACAAAGAATAAGGGAACCATGTCCAGGCCATTTCTGAGTTTGACGACCGCAAAGCTTGACAGAATCTGAACCCCCGGAAATACAGTTGCCATTGTTGGGAACAATCGGCTTCGAATGCAAGAGTTTAGCAGTTTCTCTAGGACTTGAAGTTGCCGATATTCTTCCAGGACGTTTTTCCTCCACCGGATGATGTCTAGGATGAATGCTGTCTTTTTCCACAAAAACAGCATACCTGCACCCATGATGTATAGAATGTAGTGACAGCCAACAATTGCAGCAACCAACATAAACCACACATCAAAGGCCATGATTGCAACCCTGAGCAGAAAATCTGCAGGTGATGAATTAAAGAGTGGTACTAAACACTCTGACGGAGGTAGTAAGACTGATCCCATAAAGGGCGGTGAATTTCGTTTTTCATATAAGCAGCATATTCTTACGTTGGCTGCCCTGTGTAATAATGTCGTTCATTAATGTAATGTTCTCTGTAAATGGTCCCCATTCCCAGCGGAGAATTAGTGTCGCTATATAGCAAACGCTAAAGAGTGTTGATGTGAACTTTTCCGCCGTTCCCATTTTAGAATGATCATGTAAAAAGATTGGAGCTACCACGTAACAAAGATGGAGCAGAATTTGAACTTGAACGAAACGTATATTCCGTGTTGGGATGACTTGTTGTGACTTGGGGTCACAAGTATAGTAATGACATTGCAATTTATTTTTAAAAAAGAACTGGAGTTTCAAGTGCGGAATGAAAATTAAAGACAACATTTTCAGAGAAATGTCTCTGATGGAATATCTTGGCAACAACTAAATTTAAGGGCAACGAGGAGATAGATTTCAACGTCAAATTACGAATGTACTGATTATTCTAGTCCAGGCCAGGATATTATGATCCCAGCCACTAAAAATACATACACCGGGCACCGAAGTATGATATTTATTTATGGTTAAGATAGGATCTTAAAATGATTAACCAAATTAACAAATATTGATTCCAAGATTTTGCGGCACCGAAACTGTTAATAATAGCTGTTGATAAGGTAAGGAACTGAGAGGCAGTTAATCATTGCGGCTTTGATGACAACTTATCCTGGAAGGAAGTAAATTGAAATTTGCCAACTATTCTGATGAAATTATTGATTTCATGTCAATTATGAATCCATTGATTTCATCAAATTCTACTTTAGGAATCAAGGAAAATTTATGCCAACTTCTCCCCTTTTGCAAATGCCTTTGCCTGTAATTACGAACGATGTTAATCTTTTTTGCTGATCATGAGTAAAGTGATTAGACAGCTAAATCCAGCACTTCTTAATAGCAAACTATGATTGTTAAATCTCAATTCACAAACCATATAAAACCAGATTTATAACTTTACAAAAGCTACGGAAACCTTTACATCAACTGCCTTCACCATTTGTTTTAATTATTTGGCATCTGCCTGCAATTGCACACAAGTTAAAGAAATGTGAGCAAACTAAAAAGACAAGATTTGGCATGACAGTGTTTACAATGGTCATTTCTGTTCAAATCAGAGGTTCGCGCCATCGTCGAGACCGCCGATGACAATTTCTCTCGGTCAACAGTCGGTGACACTCCGGCGGAGAGCCGCCGAAACAAATTTTTCGATTTTTTTAGTATAAAAATTGATTTTTTACTTTTTCCAAATACTTTCAATAATAATAATTTCCCAAATTCTTCTTCACGCCGCCGATGATTCAGCAAAAATCTTACGCCACCGCAGATAAAAATCTGAATTGTTGGCGTTAGGTAGTGTGGTCTGCGCGGACCTCTGGTTCAAATCATATTTGTGCTTTCAATTATTCAGGAGTTTCAAACAGACAAGAACAACCAATGTAGTTTTGTCTGTTTGTGCAATGAGATAATGGTATGAATTATGGTGTATTTACCAGAATTATGGTTTATTAGGTTTAAATAGCATTACTGTGCTGAAAGTTATAACTCTTCCGATCGAGATCCCCAAGATGGCCGCCAACCTAGTAGCATTAAAGATAATGTGCCACAAATTTTTTTTATTTCATATATTATTCGAGCTTCATAAGTAGATCAAGAATATATAGGGTGTTAGGGGACTATGACCTTTAGGTAGAGATATTGGACCCAAAACAGGTCATAAAAAATATCACTGGTTACCCCCATCATATGTGGTATCGTTGGAAAGCTCCAGGTGAGTAGGTCAAGAATATATATGGTGTTAGGGGTCTGTGACCCTTAGGTCGTGACCTATGGCGGCGAGTAAGATTTAACATGTACTAAACTTCACCCAACAAAAACGTTCATGGCTTTCTCGGCGAAAATTATGATATGTATCTTTGTGTAAAATATTATTTTTCTTATCCCTGAAGAAGACACCGTTAGTATGTCGAAAGCTTGGAAAAACCAATAAACTGTATAGTTTTTAAAAAAAGTTGTCCTCTAGCCGGTAAAGATACACTTAACTTTAGTTTTTGTTTGTTTAAATTAAAACCAATATATGTAAAACTAATAAAATCTTACAATCATTGAGCATTACCGTTGTAGAGTTTATTAATAAATGGCACGTTGCGAAATAAATACTTAACGTACATAATATTGCCGATTGCAAAGATTTAAATAATATTTTAGTTGATTTAGACACACTTTCCTTAAAATTTCAATTTCAATTTTTAAATATTTACCCGATTGTTCAACTTTGTCTCTTTTATTTAGTGTTTATTTAGAAAGTGTAGATCGATTTTTCGCACACAAGTCCCAACATTTCATGACAGTATCGTATGTAGAAGCAAATAAAATAACACTATTCTTTGGAATTAAAGGAAATTTACATTGAAAGTGTAATGATGATGTTAGTATGTTACTTTTGTAGCAAGACTAACAAATCTTGGTGCCTTTTAATAACTGCTTTATACTATACTTTTCTCATAGACTAAATATACTAATAGACTGCCAATGCAATAGAGAAAGTTGTCTTTTTAATCTCCTCCTTTGATTTCTGACTAACACAACTTTCTATTGCTTACATACTTCCCTCCCACCACAACTGGAGCACGGTGATAATTGGCTGCTATCAAAGCTATTTCATTGGATGCTGACAAAGAGCTTTAATTGGCTCAAATGGTCCTTTTGTACCTCGCTTTTTTCAGACAACTTTCCCTGTTGCATTACCGGTCCATTTATATATTTAGTCTATGGTGTACTTTCAAGATTAAAATTGTGACTGCCCACATATTGAACTATTGAAGTGTTTACGTTACATATCTTTACAAAATTGTTAATCCTGGGCCTAGTGAAGGTAGAATCTTGTAAAAGTTTAATGCTTTGTGGAACGCTTAAAGCTAGTATATTCGAAACATTTGGTTCTGAAATTAAAGAAGAGTTTGTTAAATTACAGCCGTCCTTTATATGAAACAATTAAAATAAGTTTTCATTAAATAATTAATCATTAATCCTGGATTAATTTTACAATTAATACGGATTAATTTTAGTCAACTTACAACACACGCGTGAGTGAACTAAAATAATGTGAGGAGTGCGACATAAAATCACATCAATTATTCCTTCACATAAGCAGGATCAAGTTCATCGTTTGAACAGTACAAAATTCTTGTACCACGAGTGTAGTTGATCGATCCACAAAATTATTTCCGAACCACACCCTCAGGGGCATCATTGACCTCAGAATATTTCTTTGCCCCTTCCCTTCTTGTCTTATTATCCGCATCCTTGCCAACCACTTACTGCTTTGGCTGAATACCTGCTTCGCTCCAGTAAAATACACCACGTTGAAAATGAATGTATCAATCATAAGCACAGCCATACAGATGAAGGGAACCAGGTCCAGTGTATTATTGAATTTGATGACTGCAACGCCCGCCAGGATTTGAACACCTGGGGGGGAATTCAATTCTAACACACTTAAGCACTTCTTATCTTAAGCATTGCTCAGCATAGATTTTGCTAAGCAAAAAATCGTATTCAATTCATTTTTTGAGTTAAGCAAGCGCATCTTTGGGATTTGCCTATCTTACGAATCTATGCTCAGCTGTGCACAAATATATTTTCACTGCATGCATGGGTCAGTTTTTCAGCTGCTTGTTTGTTGTTCTTTGCAAATTCCAAGAAACTTTTTCTCGTCATTTATGTCTGATTTTGTCAACAATGCAGCAGTCCCGGCGATAAGTATTTAATTGGTAAGGTAAGTTTATCTGAGATAATGATTATATTACTTCATCAATTTCAAGGACTAATTTATTCAACAGCACAACCGTTCTATAAATCCAATTGATGACACAATTTTGAGAGAAATGGAAGGGAATCCAAAAATCGAAAGTATGAATTAGTATTCGAATCAAACTAACCAAAACAATAGTATGTATTTATTTCTATAGAGGAGAACGCCAAGAGAAGACCAAACTTCACCGAAAAGGAATCTTTAGCCCTTGTGAGCGGAGTTTCAAGGCAATACGAAGCTTTATTTGGAAAGTTTTCGAATACATTGACAAATGAGAGGA
>JAQIWQ010000688.1:0-14485 GCA_034695825.1 Folsomia inoculata
GGAATGTGCGTGTGGGTTGGGTTTTGGTTAAAACCCAACCCACTCGCACATTCCCATCCAATGAGAATGTCCGCATCCTCATCATGCGAAATTTTTTACATGGGGATGACACTTCTAGAGGAGAGCGGAGCGAACGCCCTCTATGTCTCTTCTGTGAGGGAGGAGTAGTCACAGGTCAAAAAGAATGCCATTTTCGTTGTATCCTTTGAACATAAAAAAATGATTTTCCGCATTCCTATAAAGCATTTCTTTGAAATACTGATGTAATTTTTAGCTGCTGAAGATTAAATTGCCGCCTCGAAGTTTTCTTAACCTTTATAGCTTTTTTCTTAGTTGTTCACAGCACAGATATGTGAAACTGTCATTTTGCAGGTCCGTCATCACACCGATACTATGTGTTTTCTCTGGGAAGACTCCACGAAAACCCGAATATATGCTTGGACGTAAACTTGCAAAGGTAAATTAAATTTCATTGGCACTTGTTAGAAGAACGAATTAACGTTTGATTAATTTTCATTTTATAGAGTCAGTGGTCACAACGTTAAAGTAACTGGAACAGAGTGGAAATTCATTTGTTTCAGCAATGTCCACCCACTTTATGCCATAATTAAAAACGAGAACCCTTATTCAGGCGTAGAAGGCACAATCGAAAATGCAATTATTTCTTTTTGTACCGAGTTGGCCCAAAATTTAGAAAACAAAGTAAATTATATAGTGTAAACACTTAATTTATACCATAAATGCTCCGGGATTGAAATATTTTATTTCAATCAAATTTCAGGAGGAGCCTGGATTTTTTTCTGGAGCAGAAAACTCCATCGCGGTCGTTGGCTTATCTTGTCGTTTTCCTGGTGCAAACAATCTATCCGAACTCTGGAGCATGCTTCTCGAAGGACGGGAGGGAATTCAAAAAGTCCCTCCAGCCCGTTGGAATAGGGATCGCGTCAAGGCTAATGTGGACAACACATTAGACACCGAGGCTGGGTTCCTATCCTGTCCCGTAGACCATTTCGACGGAAAGTTCTTCCAAAGTAATCCTGCAGACCTTTCAGTAATGGATCCACAGCAAAGACTTGCTCTCCAACTGGTTTGGGAAGCCTTGGAACATGCTGGCATGGATCCAGACATTCTAAGGAATTCACTCACGGGAGTTTTTGGCGGCTGGTGGCGACAAGACTATAAAGAACTGTTACACCAGCAGGGAGTCGGATTCAATGAAAGTGATTTCTTTAGGGCTCATATGGGCAACTCATTGGGTACAATGACAGCAAGGATTTCGCACTTTTTTCAATTAATTGGTCCAAGTATAGCGACAGAAAGCGGATGTTCCACATCGATAGTTGGCGTCGACATGGCCTGCTCTAGTCTTAAGGATGAAACTAGCAGTGTAAGCCTAGCCGTTGCAGCCAATCTAATGATACATCCATACAATATAAACATGATGAACAACATCATTTCCATGGACGGGCGTTGTAAAACATTTGACATAAATGCGGACGGATTCGGTCGCTCGGAGGCTGTGGGGGTGCTCGTGCTAAAGCGTCTCCCGGACGCGATCAGGGACAAGGACACAATTTGGGGAGTTATTCGGGGATCTGCTGTTGTACAAGAGGGCTTAAGCAAAAGCATGGGTACACCTACCGTGGAGTGTGAAGCTCTAGCTATGAGACTGGCCCTGAACCGGGCAGGGGTGGCCCCAAAGGATGTGGATTTTGTCGAAACTCACGGCACTGGGACACCAGTTGGGGACCCGTTAGAAATTCAAAGTGTCCACAGAGCGTATTCCCCTGGCCGAGGGGAAGGTGACGTTTTGACGGTAGGGTCGGTCAAGACAAATCTAGGACACACAGAGTCCGTCTCGGGGATCGCGGGGATTATCAAGACCCTGCTGTGCATGAAATACGAACTTATCCCTGTCCACAGGAATCTCAAGAGTATCAACCCTGAAATTCAGTTCACGCTTGATAGAATTCCAGCTCAACTGCCCCTCACAGAAGGTGGACTACCTTGGCCGCGAAGGGAAGGGGGGACGCCACGTTTGGCTGGAGTGAGTTCGTTTGGGATTACTGGGACAGATGCCCATGTCATCATTCAAGAGCCACCTTTAAAGTATCAGGATAAAACATTTGGTACTGCACTAAGTTTACTTGTGGCACCTCGAAAAGTCCACTTATTCACAGTATCAAGTAAGACTGAGGAATCCTTTCTTCCTCAAATGGAAGCATTTCTTCAAGTTGTCAACTCTTCCAGAAAAGGGGACTTTGCTAACGTGGAATTTACTCAACACATCGCCCGCTCACACTTTCCTTTTCGGCGAGCTTTTCTGTCTTCGAGAGTTGTCGCAGAGGTCGAGGACGCGCTGAAATCAAAACCAAAGTCTGTTCCAACTTCAGCGCCACCCAAACTTTGCTTCGTGTTCACTGGGCAGGGCTCGCAGTACAAAGGGATGGCTCAGACCTTGTACAACCAAAATCTCGTCTTTCGTACGCATTTTGATGAATGTCTTTCCATCTTAGGGGAACACTATGGCCTAGTAACCCTGAAGGAGGCGATGGGTTGGGGTGAAAATTCATCCGAGACGTCTCATTTGGACATAAATAGAACGTTGTTTGGCCAAATCGCAATCTTTTGTGTGGAGTACGGTCTGGTAAAATTATGGGAGTCCTGGGGAATCACGCCATCCGTAGTGGTGGGACATTCTCTTGGTGAATTCTGTGCTGCAGTGGTAGCCGGAATGATGGACTTGAAGGACGCGTTGAAACTGATAGTTGAAAGGGCCTTTTTGGTCGAGACACTTCCTGGGAAGTCCGGAATGGTTGCAATAGCATTGGACCTTCAAGGGGCAATTACTCTCAAGGATGGATTGGAATTGGATGTCGCTGCTGTTAACACGGGGGAACAAACCGTTCTGGCTGGAGGTTCTGAAGCGGTGGAGAGATTTGTACATCTTTGCAACCAACGCGGTATTAAATCCCATTTGCTAAGCTCAAGTCATGGCTTCCACTCGAGATGCATGGACCCAATTCTCCAATCCTATGAAAAGGTAGCACCCACTGTCAAATATTCTAAGCCAAAGGATACAATTTCCTATGTTTCTGGCCTCTTGGGGAAAAGCATCCATGAGGTTGACTCAACCTACTGGGTTAGGCAGCTGCGGGACCCTGTTCAATTTCTGGAAGCGAGTAGGGCCGTATTAGACTTAGAGTTGGGTAAGGATGTTGCGTTTGTTGAAATTGGACCACACCCCGTCCTGACGGGAATGATTGCCACGAATTCCGAGCTTCTCGACAAGACTTTTTCCATTTGGACAATGTTGCCTTCTTTAAGAAAAAACGTGGACGATTGGGAGGTCATCTTGAGTTCACTGGGTAAACTGTACTGCCTGAACTACCCCATTAATTGGCAAGGACTCCATTGCTACTCCCCCTGCACTCGAGCTGAGCTCCCGGGCTATCAGTTTGACACGACTGAGACGCACTGGCTTGCCATCCGAGATGATGGCACCACCCCATTTCATCCTCTCCTCGGGGCCAATTTTCCAACCCCAGGGGAGAACAAGATTTTTAAAAATGAACTCAACCCCGGTCGCATTCCTTTTCTGCAGGATCACGTTCTAGGAAATAGGATGATTTTCCCTGGAGCAGCCTATGTCGAAATGTTTATTGCCGCTGCGATAGCATCGAAAACATCCACTCAAACTTTGACCATATCCTCGCCTGTGATCCTCAAGAACTTTTGTATCGAATCTCCGATTTGCATGCATGAGAAAAATAGCACCGAAATTCAGACCCTTATTGCTACCCCCCAAAAAGGCTCCTCCATGGGCACTTCTGAGGAAATTTCAACAGCAATCTACACCAAAGTTTATTTGGATCAGAGTAACTGGAAGTGGATCCGCCACGCGGAAACCACCCTTGGCCCATCATCAGTGGACATTGCTCCTGTGGAGCTGAACAGAATTCTTTCCACCTGCACCCTTCCAGTGACATCCTCGTACGACTATAAATCAATTGACAACTACGGATACAAATTTGGACAGTCATTCAGGCTCTTGACATCTGCTCGGAAGAGTGCCGTTGGTGACGAATTTCTGTTTGAGTTTGAGAGTTCAGAACAACCAAATAAGTTAAGGCAGTATTTGATCCACCCGTGCATAATTGACACCATGTTCCAGGCGCAGGTAGTGAGGTCTGGTTACATAAAACAACAGAAGGAGCAAGAAGAAAAAGAGGAAAGCAGCTTGGAAAAGAACATAAAGACACTTTTGGTCCCAATACAAATTGAAGAGTTTGTTTGTTGGCAGTCTTTACATACAGGTGAGTTTTTTGGTAAGGTTAGACAACCGGGTGTACCGCAGTATTTCATAGTTGAAACATGTCTAGCGATACAAAAGTTAGCGAACAAGCGGGCAATAGATAAAAGGGCTTTTAAAAGCACCCCTTTCAACGCATTTTGATGAATTTTATTAAAACAAATAAAACATCATCCATATTAAAAAAAATTTAATTCCCAAAATTTCCAATAATCCTTCCATTAAATCTGATTAGATTTTATTACTCTGCCACAGGAAAAGGATACGTTTATGTTGTTGGAGAACAACATAAAACAGTCGTGGATTTATTTGACGCAGAAGGACAACTGGTGGCAAGAATGTCGGGGACGGAATTTCTTGAGACCACGTTGAGCAACATTGCCGCAATGGTAGACTCCCAGACGAACCCATACCCTGCCATGTACAGCACAGTATGGAGAGATGCTGTTGGGCCTTGTGAACGAAGAATTGACGACGACGCCAGGGGCACGATAGATTTCTCCCAGATGGATCAAGAAGACTCTGGATTTGATGAAAGGGAGCAGGAGTTTTACGATGACGCGGATGCCGTATACGCCCTTTACATGGTCAAGGCGTTAGTTGATTTGGGAATTGGAAGGTTTTGTGCGAAAATCGGGGATGAAATTGAATGGCCAGAAATAGCTGAAGAGTTGCAAGTTGTGCCAGGACTGCAGAAATTTTTGAGATACATTCTCTTCGTCATGGTGGAAGACTGTTGGCTTGAAAAGATAAGACTTGACGGGGAAAGAATAAAATTCAAAGTCAAAAAGACCTTTCCAGAAGAACCAGCAGAAGTTGTCCAGACCCTTCAGGAAACGAAGTCTCAGATTATCCAAAGGAAAATAGGAATTGTTGACATCAATTGCGTCGAGACATTAGGTGACAACTTATCTCGCATCTTGAGTGGGCAAGTATCTGCCCTATCAATTCTCTTTCCAGATGGCACCTCCATCAAGGGCCCGGCGGAAGAGTTTTATGCGGATTCGTTTTTCGCGGACAGATGTACTTCCGTATTTGAGAACGTGGATGGCCCTTTGAATTCTATGTTTGAACTTCCGTGCGCCGGAGGCAACAACGCTAAGCCGATTGTCCGCATATTGGAAATCGGCGCGGGTACCGGGTCCATGACAAAAAAGTTGCTGAATATCTTGCGAAGAAACCATTCACGGCTGGAATATACTTATACTGACATTTCCGCAGCCTTTTGGCCCAGAGGGCAGGCACTCTTTGAAGGCTTGGATGTGACTGTGAAGTACCAGACTCTGGACATTGAGAAAGATCCCATCGCTGCAGGATTTATCCCGGGACATTACGACATTGTGTTTGCTGGCTACGTCATCCACGCGACGAAAAGGATTGAGGACTCGGTGAGGAATATGAAAAAACTCTTGAAACCTTGGGGTATCCTGGCCATGTTAGAGTTGACTGAGCCACACAGGCAGATAAACTTGCTGTTTGGAGGTTTGGAGCAGTTTTGGAATTTCGAGGATTTTGATGATAGGCCCTATGGATGCGAGTTGGATAGGGACGGGTGGACTCGAGTCCTGGAACGGAATGGATTTCAGAGACCAAGTATTTCTTCAGCGTTTAATGGCAGATCGGCTGGCATTTTTGCAAAGTTGTTGCCGGAAAATTTACAAAATGTTGAGAATCTGCTGGAGAATAAAAGGCCAGTGTGGGTAATTTTTGGCAGAGAAGAGTGTCCCCTCACAAGGGAAGCTTTGCAGTGGCTGGGAATTCTTGAGCGGAAAACAGTTCTGGTGACAGAGGCCACCATGCCAATCGTAAAAGAAGAGGAAATTTGCCAACTGTTAACCGCGGCATTCTCACTGGAAGAAGGGAATTGCACACAAGATGGAAATGGAATTGTGTATTTGTGGGGATATGACGTAACAAGCTTAACACAATCTTGGTCCCGGATTTGTGAACCTTACTTGCACATTTGCAAGTTCCTTTCTGGTCTTGACACGGATCATGTTGGGATACGAATGGTGGCCTACACCCGAAAAAATCTAAACGTGAATCCAACCGACTTCCAACCCTGGGCCCCACACTCTTCCCCTCTTTTCGGCATGACCAAAGCCCTCATCAACGAATCGCATGGATCAAACACCAACTTCAAATGCGTTGATTTGGACTTGGACACGGGTCCCGAGGGCATACTGATTGCGATTCGTGAAGCTCTCTCAGAGCTTTTCACCGTGGACAATGAATCCCTCGTTGCTTACAGGGGGCGAAGGAGATATGTTGAGAGGAATATCCTACATATCCCAAAACCCACGGGGAATTTAACAATTCCCACTTCCCCACGTTACCAAATGGTACTTTCCCCACCCAAGATAATTTCAGACTTGGAATTCACGTCTTCTATAACGGAAGTAGTCGGAGTGGGAGAAGAACAAGAGATTGAAGTTGAAGTTAAAGCATACGCTCTCAACTTTTTGGATGTTCTTATGGTCCTAAAACCGGATCCAGTGTTTGATAAATTCTCTTCTGTCGGACTGGATTTTGCGGGTGTGGTCACATCCATCAGTGGGAACTGCGAAAGGATCAAGGTGGGTGAACGAGTGATGGGGGCACGGCAAGGGGGGATTGGACCGGCTATGCCATCCCACATAAGAATTAAGGAAAATCGAGTAATTAAAATTCCCCGAAATCTAACCTTCTCGGATGCATCCACCCTCCCTGTTGCTTTTACTACGGCGGCAATGGCGCTTCTGGAAGTTGCTAAGATCAAGCAAGGCGAGGTTGTGTTGATTCATACTGGCTCTGGTGGAGTTGGTTTGATGGCGATATTCCTAGCCAAAAGGGAGAAGTGTGTTGTAATTGCCACTGCAGGGAATGAAAGAAAACGGAAATATCTTCGGGATTTGGGGGTAGAGCACGTCTTTAATTCCCGAACAACCCGTTATGAGCATGAAATTCGTGCTGTACTGAGTAAGGGTGAGAGAAAAACGGTTGACGTTGTTTTGAATTCTTTAACCGGAGCTGGATTTAAAGAGGCGACCCTGTCCCTTTGCGGGAAGGCCGCTCGTTTCATTGAAATCAGTAAAATGAACGTCTTTACCAAGGAAGATGTCTACAAAATGAGGCCAGACGTCTATTATGAGATTGTGGACTTGGCTTCCGCCTCTGAAACCGAGATATCCAATCAACACCAAAAAATTAAAGCAATGTTGGAAACTGAAGATTCAAATGTCCGAGTTCGACCTCTACCTTATGTGAGATTCTCTCTTGGTGAAATCAGACAAGCCCTGGAATATATGCAAATGGCAAAGCATATTGGAAAAATAGTGGTCACAATGCCCGTGCTAAATCCCGGAAAGGGTCTGATGGAACCCCGTCTATTCAATGAGAATGGGACCTACTTGATCACAGGAGGGTTAGGAGGAATTGGGATGGAAGTTGTGAAATACTTAATCTCCTCTGGGGCAAGGTACATGTTGTGCTTGGGTCGCACCCGTAACTTGGAACGTGAATTAAGATTACGTGGGATAAGAAGTGGTGACGAAGTTAACATCGCCATCCGATATGCCGACGTCGGGTCTCTCGAAGATTGCGAGAGGTTGTTTGCTGACATTGAGAATGGGAAAGTGGAAGAGAATGGACAAGTGTTTCCACCACTTCGGGGTATTATGCATGTCGCAGGCCAGTTGTCGGATGGAACGTATGAGAAGCAATCGTGGGAAAAGTACGAGGCTGTGTTTAGGTCCAAAGTGGAAGGAACTTGGAATTTACACCAGTTGACAAGAAAACTAGACTTGCCCTTGGAATGCTTTGTTTGCTTTTCCAGTATAGCTGCCCCACTGGGATCACTTGCACAAAGCAATTATGCAGCTGCGAATTATTTTATGGACTGTTTGGTCCACTTTAGAAATGCGAGTGGGTTGCCCGGCACGACGATTAATTGGGGTCAGTGGTTTAGAGAATATTAATAAACACTAATTGTGTATACTTAGCAAATACTTACAATTATATACCTTAAAGGTCAGTGGGGCCAAGTTGGCGTCGCGGATAACTTGGTAAGAATCGAATTTACAAGTAGCGCCGAAAAGCAATCTTGCCATCGGGTATCGGGTCACACAAAGTCAGGTGTTGGGTTAACTGTCAAGCTCAGCAATCCAGTACCTCGGGCTACAATTTTATTGGCTTTGCTTTGAAACTTCTATATTTTTGCAGCTAATTATGGCATGCTTTAATATTGCAAGGAGAGAATAGGGAATTCGGTTAAATGCAGAGTACAGAGGCAAATCTATATTTCGTCGCTTTTCCGGATTCCTCTGGCTGTCATGTCCATGCAAAAAAATCTCTTGCCAAACCTGAATTTTCAAAGTGATATCGCTAAAACGCTTGGAATGCATAATTGTCATCCAACTCATCGTTGATTATAAATTGACTTTGTCAAATGTCAATCAAACAGTAATAAGAATTTCCGTTGCTCATGATTTTAATTCGCCTGATTATTATGATTTAAGAACATCCCTGTGCTCAGTCCGTTCACTCCACAGCAAGGCATTGCTGCACTAGATTACATTCTGAGAACAAACCACACCCAACTAATGGTTTCCATCTTTGATTCCGCTCTGGTGAAGAAAATGTTTCCAATTTCTAAGCAACTGTTTTGTGAAATTGAAGACACCAATCGGCATCTGGATTTGGACGGCGAAGAGTTTTGGAATGAATATGATGCTGCTGGAACTAGGCACGAGAAGATTGAAGTTGTCAAGAAATATATTAAAGGATTGGTCAGGATACATCTGAGGATGGACAAGAACGAGGAAATTGATGACCATCTTTCATTTTCTGATATGGGGATGGATTCACTTATGATGGTTGAAATGAAGGTAATTTTACCAATAGCATAACCGCTTGCTTAGACATTAATTTATGTGTCGGAAAGGTTTGTTTTGAAAGATTGAAAATTGTATGTTCTTAACATATTTTGGGTCGTTACATTTTTGTTTTTCGTTACAAATACATGGGAAACGTCCATTTTAGTTCCTACCTTAACTGAACACGACTTAAACGAACCTAATGTTAATCTCTCCCACCTTTGTCGTTATAGAACGGACTTCAGAATTCAGTCGGGAAAAGAATCAAGATTTCCATTGCTGCCGTGAAAGATTGCAAAACGGTTTCAATGTTGGCTCAGAGATTGGTGGGACTGATTTATGGAAATGAACCCCTTCGAGAGCCAACGAGAGAAGAACTGAAGGAAATTATTCTACAGGATTCAATTCTGCACCAAGACATAAACGTGCCTACCGACTTGTCTACTAGTTTCGATTTGGCAGACATAACCACAGTTCTTGTCACGGGTCCATCTGGAATGTTGGGTCCGTATGTGGTCCGCCAACTTCTAAAACGTCCCGACATTCGAAAAGTTTATTGCTTGCTTCGACCCCATGGCACAATTTCTAGTATGGATCGTTTCAAACGCATTTGTTCAGACAAGGGACTTTTAGCAGAAATGGATCTGACACGAGTGGAATGCCTGACGGGGGATGTAACTCTTTCAAACTTTGGCCTCATTTCAGAACACTATTCCAACCTGGCATCAGAAGTTCAAGCTGTGTTTAATCTAGCCGCTAAAATAAGTTATGATGAATTTTACGTCGATAGCATTGATAACCTGCACTCTAGAATGGTGAATGTGAAAGGCCTCGAGAACACACTACGGTTCGCGGTGCATAAGAAATTGAAAGCTGTTTATCACGCTAGCACCCTGCTCGCCTGTACTTTATTAGATGAAAGCGGCTACAGTTGGGAGGAATGGCCAGTAGAGGGCGAATTTGACGAGCAGGCGAATTCAGCGTACCCCATCTCCAAATACGTATGTGACCGCCTTATCGCACAGGCAGTTGAACGTGGCATTCCCTGCAAAGCCTTCAGATTTCCTTATCTCGCCGGAGCTATGGAAGGGAACCGAAATTTCAATGCAATGGAAAATATTTTAATGATGAAAGTTTTGAGTTACATGAAGTTGGGATTCATGCCTGGGGTGAATATCCCAAGTTCAATTCTTCCAGTAGACACGTGTGCCGAGTTGTCTGTATCGTTGTTTTTCAACAAAAACACAGGATGGGAAATATTTAATGTCGCCAATCCAAAACTATTTGATGAGATGGAATTCTCCCAAATGGCATCAGAGTTTGGAGTTCATGTAGATTTGGTTCCTTTGCAGGAATTTTATGAAAGGGCTCGTAAATTGGAGGCAGGGGATAAAGTTAACCAAATGGTAGGGTTTGCTTTGACGAAACAGAAAAGTTATGATCAGATGGAACAAAATTTGCCAGAATGTTACAAACAATGGATGCTTGGGCAGATTAAGGATTTTGTATTCAGCAGGAAACTAGCCAAATTTATTCCCCACCTGTACCCTATAAAGATGGCTACGAGTAAGGAGATTTTAAGAAGGGAATTGTTGCACGCCAAGGATTCTGGCGTCTTCATGAAAATGGGGATTAATGTTGGGGAGGGTTGGAAGCTGCATGGGCAGGAAGTTTCCAGGGGAGTAGATTTGCACACTAGGACTTGAAATGGTAGTTCTACTAATAAATTGTGTGAAATAAGGGTGGGTGTTGTATCAACATAAATTTGTTTTGAATAAAACCATTGAAGTGAATGAATTGTTGACTGTACCCAAATATAAAATACCTTGACAAAAATTCCAATTTTGTGAACGTGTATTGCATTCGGCAGTATGAGCCGGCAAATGGACCAATTTCAATTATTTTTCATCTATATCGATCGAGGAAGCAAGTTTTTTGCATTGGTAACTGTTTTGTTAAAAACAAGCGAATTCCTTCTTTTACAACTCCGAATCTGCCATTTACAATTACATGCAAGCATTCCTTTGTTACAATGCCACCATTACTATTTCTGCGATTTAAGATCTTAACCAAGCGTGACGATGTCCTTTATCATCCATACACATCAACCCCGTATAAAATTAATGTAAAAATTTATCAAATCAAAATTGCAAATCTAATTTTTATTTCTCATACGCAAATTTCAATTAGGACTATTTGCAAGCAACATGGGGAACATACCTTTCTACATTCTGGTGATGGATTTCAAAATTTAACGCAAATGACACGCGAACGAATAGTATCGCATACAACCACGCTAAATTAATGGTCATCAACCGATATCTCAGGGGTATGTTCCCCATTTAAAATTTTAGGAATACAACATGGTTCGCATGGATATTTCATAATTGGAATTGTAAATCATAAATAAATTGTAGTACCAGCCATTTTTCATAAAAATTATGATTCAACAAATTAAAACCGGCTAAATCACTCGATGGAAATTGAAATCATTTTTCACTGTAAGATTAGTTGGTTAAGAAATTGCTTGTAGTTAATTTTTTTAATAATTCCTTGGATTTGTATAGATTAAGGACGTCATTTCGACAATCGTTATCGTAATCGACGTTATCGGAAGTGAACTGGCAACTCATTTTCTTTGACGAAACTGCAAACTTTTGCCCAAATTTCTTCATTTTCCTTTAAACCCTAGCACAACAAGTACAACTGTAAATTTATTTCTGTCAATTATATTTTTGAAAGTAGAGTCTTTGCTTACCAAGAACATGTTTTCAATAACCACCGAATTCATGTTACTAGTCAAAAGGAGAATGTTCATTAATTTCTCGGCACTATTTTGTGTGATTTCCAGACAATATTCCCCAACTTTCTCAGCGCACCTGAATAGGTTAAATGGATAGCAAAACAATTAAAATGGTTGTATCAATTCGATAAAATAGTTTTCCAATAGTCTAACCCCCACTGCAGCGATGGTTCTGCGTCCTGTAGGTTCAAGCATTTAAACTTAGAGTACATTATCCCAGGTTTGTTTCCAGTTTTGACGAGAATATAAAGTTTTGAGAAATTTATTTCCTTGCAAATATTGAACACTCGTTCAAAATATTCGATGATGTAAATCCCAAAAATAGGACCAAACTCTATCGGCATCAGGGAGTTTTTCAAACTAATTTCGTTCGAATTTGGAAACAATGCTTTAATGTTTCCAAATATCTTAAATCCATTTGAGGGGATATTACTACAAGTAAAAATGCGTATATCAAAAGACTGGACAATATTCATAACGTGGTCCAAGGACAATACACACTCATCCATCTCAACATCATTACAGCAGTAGATTGTGACAGTTTTTGGTTTTGGAAATCGATCAGGTCGGATAAATGTTCTGGGCAGAAAAGTTCCTAAAACTCTTAATGTTGATAATTCAATTCAACCATTCTTGGGACGCATAATGCCGATATTTCATGATTCGTTCATTTCACTTCAACCTTTATTCACGTGTAAATGAATATCAGTTAAACTTAACTGGTTTGCAAACCATGACACAGCACGCTAAGGGATTTAAAAAGCTTAACCTAATTAATAACATACGTATGAATACCCAGGAACAGACCGAGTCGTAGTCAAATTATCCTATAATTAAAAACTTATCCTACTTTAAAATCAAAACATTTAGATATAAAACACTTGAAGTCTCTTGACTTGTCATTTAACAAATTCAGGAAAGTTGAAAGTATCAATTTCAACTAAACGTGGATTAAGTACTTTAGCTGATTTTAGTAACAATTTTTCAGTGCTTTTGTCATTTCATTGGTGTGTTTCTTATTTTTAGGTACAAAGTTGGGAATCGAGTTCGAAGATGATCCAAATCTGTACATGGGGAACCGGTGGGTGTCATTTGAGAACCCCCACTGGTTTTGGTTCAGTTTAGACGGGATTGTCGTAAAAGGCTGATTTTTAGCAAAATGGTTGAACGTTGGGGACAATTGCAATATAAAGTCAAAATCAAAATGTGATTTTAAGTTGAACCCAGGACCAAGTGGGTGACCTACACTGGTTTTTGTCGAATTAGAAGGATCCGTCGTGGAGCTCTGAAATTTAGCTTGATAATAGTATAGTATATAGTGGTATACACATTATGACAAATATGACCTATTTGATTTGTGCCATGGGTTTACTGGTTGCTATAGAGTTTTATAGTTGCTATGGGATTGGTTTTACGGTTATTCCTTAACTTAAAGTGAACGGATTATGCAGACTGGCTCGGGATCAATGAACATTCATAGACGCCGTATTTATGATCATTAGATCATTAATTTTGTATCAAGTTTGGTCTAATGTTGGGTTATAAACAGAGCAGTGAAAGCTCGCAAAGTCAGTCAGACAGAATCAGGCTAAAGAAGGGAGGACAAAGGCGTAATGCTTGTCACCATGGGTTGTTATGTAATACCCGGGTATCTCACCCTCCAACCTTATTCACAGGTTTATCGATTTCCCATCTATATCATGTGACGCTGATGAAATCTCGCGTCAGAAAAGACCCCTTCCAAGCGTAATAAATAAATAAATGATGGAGATGGAGAATTGTTGCATTAAAAGTAAAAATGCCTCAGAAGATTGGCATCAAGTCCTTCAAGGCATCGTTGTAAGTCATTTTTATTGAAATTGTTCAACCAAACTGCCTCTGACCATGAAAACTAAATTGCTTACAGCCTTTGCGACGAATATTTTTCCACTTGGATCTGAAACATGTGAAAATAGTTTAATTAGTGTGTCGACATTGGGCTGATGTGGGGGCTACTTATTTAAGTGGATGTACCATCTTCATTGACATATCACATGGCCCCTCAACAGATTGCAGGCAAGATTCCGATAAATCCTAATTTAATTCTGATTTTATAGTTTTAATTAAATATGATGGTCCCTTACAATATAAATGCACACTTTCAGAGTGATTTTCGAATTCAGCTCCAGTCCCGGAAATATCAGCGTCGTTCCTAAATACTGAATGCTTTAATTTCAAGCTCATCAATATTTTAGAAATTTTATATTTTTCAAACAAATCGTATTATATGTCAAATATTTAGAATTGCAAATTTTCTAAAATATGTACAATTTCAATTTGGAAATAACTCAAATTAGAAAGGCATTTGATTTTATTGTGCAATTAATTAATAAAATGGATAATTTCATTGTAGAATTTGTTGCGCAACATGGAATAAAGCATCGGCTTTACCTCTCAACCGTGCCCAAACCGTGGGATTTAATATTTGACGATCGCCCCAGCCTGAAGCATTTGGGGGACTCGGAATTAAAATTAAAA
>JAQIWQ010000689.1:0-14483 GCA_034695825.1 Folsomia inoculata
GTGTTCGTGATCTCATTTTCCTAAACCATTGGACGGATAATTCACTCTACCAGTTTAAGTTTTAAATGATCCAATTTTTCTGAATTAGTAGCGTTTTACATTATGTCGTACTTAGAGGCTTCCATATATATTCCCCTGTTTTCTTTTTAGACCTGATTTATCCAATCTATAATCCAGTTTTCTAATGTTTGCGTTGAAATTTGTTGTGCAAATAATTAGTGAGATTATTCGTCTGGTAGTGCAAGATAGGATAACACACTTGCTCGCATGTTCACCAGAGAGAAAGGGCATCGTTCTGTTCATGTTGATTTGGTCAAAATTGTTTGCTGAAGTGCCTAGAAATATTTCCACCCTCCATCCTAAACTCGGGGATTTGTGATTTATGCAGCAGATAAAACTGTTGAAATAACGAGATGCTCCATTTGTGGTAGTTTAGAAGTGCATGGCATGGGACACAGCACATGGAGTCAGTAATGATATCTTTTAATATATTCCATCCCTACGGCCGGACTCATTCTATTTTATCTCCTAATTCGGTTCTATATCCTTTCATAAATGAAATACGTTCACAGTGCAAAGTGTTCTCGGGAATAAAACCTGATCTCTTTTCTTGTTAATGGCACCTCCATTTTTAGATGAGTCGAGATTCTTTTATCCATAGGATTCAGGTCTCAGTCCACGTTCTTTACATTGTTATTTCTTGGCGTGGAAAAAGATGAATGTTCAGATCGTCTTGCCTTCCCCTCCGGCGTTTTATAAATTATTTCTGCTTTTTTACACTTAACCGCTCAATTACGCCATAATCGCCAATCACCGTAGTTTGATGCGTCCGTACATACCATTTTGGTGTGGTCAAACGCATTTTTCAATACTTTTTTGTGTGTTCTAATCTTTGTTTAGAATCGGAAACTGAGACATAACCCATGTATAGAATTCATAGCGTCATAATCAAACTGAATTGAATCTTGAATTACGTTCTGTGAAAATTTCACATGCACTTACGAAACTGCTGAAATGGCAATGTCACCCCATGACAAATTGGTTGTGTTAATGTCGGATCCTTTAGAAAAGGAGGAAATACAGATTAAAATTGAGTTTGAACACTCATTCCAACCAACAATAGAAACCTTAATGACAAGCAAGTTTATTGTGACGATAATCTTCTTAGATTAGAGTTAATTTCGTGAACATTTCTGTTTCGTTCTTTAAAGAGTTGGTTTGGTGCTGTAGAAAAGTGACAAGTGGCTTTAACTTGGTTGTAATTTTACAGCTTTTTCCATTGATTTACTTCTCGACAAGATGGCTTTAGTTAGTCCATATAAAAATAAACCTGTCCTTTTGAGTCTCACAAGCCTGAAATATGGTTTGAATGAAGTTTAGTGGGCGAGGAGGAGAAGATGAGATGGTGAAGTCTGTGCACAAGGGATACATTTCCTAGTGAGGTTGGACAGGTGAAAAATGATGAGATCCATTTATGGATTTAAGAGCTGGAAGAGACTTTGTCTTATCTTTCTTCCTGGAATGGTTTGTGTCCTCAACATCTTTCATGAAATGGAAATAGCGTAGCGTATATAATAAACTACCAAAATGGAATAAGACAAGCTTCTCTCAAGGTTTTATAAATCGGTGAAACTTTCCTTTTGCATAACGATTCCTTTCATTAAGCCCCAGTTTTGTTTTCAAGAGTTGCCTTCAGTGTTAATTAGTGCTTCTACATTTAATTGACTGATGATTGGGTCTTGTCCCTGAAACAAGACACACCCCACGACCTCCATGAAATTGTAGCTGGACGGGTTTTCTCATTCAACTTGTTTTAGCTTGGAATTGGAGTTGGGGCTTTTTCCCTCCTGCTGATTAATGGTCACTTTTCTGTTACGCTTCAAATGTTTGACATTTTTCCCGAACCTAATGGACTTGCTGTGCTGTGTGAGTAGATTGTGATGAGAATGGATGGCCATAAAATGTGACATTAAAAACACAATTAAACTCAAGTCGGGGTAGGTTGATACATTCGAATCTTTATTAGATGAAACGCTTAAGGGATTCCTAATTTTTAGTTGAATGAAAATGACCATTTATTGTAAAGTTCACTCAATCGCAGTAGGTTTTTGTATAATCACATGATACACCATAAAGACTCAACAACATTCAGCATTTTGGCAACCTTTTACATGGATGAAGTTTGGATACGCAAAATAAAATCATTCTCAAAGTAATGCAGCATTACAGAAACAACAGCTTCAGCTATCAGTCAACCTCGAAAACTTCAGTGTTTTACGAGATTCAAAGCCGTGCACAGTTTGTAAAGTGGATCCAATCCAACCAAACTAACCAACGCTAAAGCACATCCATCCATCCAACGAAACATCGCAAGGATTCATTCCTCTTCTGTTCATTAAAGCAAAGGAAAGGTAGGACAGTCAGGAAACATATTGGCCCAAGTTATTTAAGCCGAGTGAAGCCAGTTTGTGTGGTTGGTAAAATACATTACATTAAGTTCTGAGATACGGGAGAGAATATTTTATCACAGTGAGTGAGTGAACAACTTTACTGCATTGCATTGGTCTCTCTCTGGTTTGGTTGGTATTACAAAACACGAGTCGTGGTGTGAGTTCCATTGGAAATTGTTGAGAGAAACGAGGACAAAATCAGTACAGTTGGTTGAGCTCAGCTTGGAAACAACATTGTGGATAGGATAAAGCATAAAGTAAGTTGGTTCGTTCGTGGTACATACATAGTAGCATAGATAGATAGTTATAAGATCTAACCAAACCAACGCTGCTGGTGTGGTACGGAGCGACGCATTTATTTGGGGGCTCCCCTCAACCTAACCAAGCTACCGTTAACGTTAACGCTGAGAACCACATTGAACTGGGAATAATTTTGCAGTAAAGAAATTGTCCTGTGCTCCCAATCCCACTGAAATTCCCAAAACCCCCAATAGCATTAGCTAACATCAGTGGATTTGTGAGAAGAAAGTTCTCGCCCAGTTTGCTGACGTAGAGTTGTATCACTGGCTCAAGTACTTGTGGGGTTGATCGATCCCCAGCGTTTTTCTCCGCCCTCTCTTCTTTTGTCGCTTGGTTTGGGTTTCGCTGTTGGGTCTTTGAAAGTTTAACTCGTTGGGTTTTGGTTTTCTATTTCCAACCGGTTGGGAGTTGGATCTCTCCGATCATTTAATCCCCTTTCATCTAGTTGAATAGAAGAACGAAGGATAAAAAGCCTGTGTGTGACTGGACTGGGCGACTGAATGAATTTAATTTTTGATTGCCTAGCTTGGGTTGGGTTGGAGGGAGAATGAACAAAACAAACCAAACATGACATAAAATTTGAAGGGTTTCCCTTTGGATTAGAGTGGATGTGGACTAAAGGAAGCGGAGCAATCTCATCTCATTAGCCCGGAATTCGGTGTTACTGTAATGCTGTGATGCTCCCTTACTCGATGTTTCGCAGTCCCACTAAAGAAAAAAATGTAATTTCGAAAAGCTTCTTCTTTTATGAATGTGAGAGCAATTGGAGTGAATGCTACATAATGGTTGAAAGAACACAACACAGAGAAGAGGATGGATGGTTGGTGGGGCTATCTGAATCGGAGGGGAGATTTCCGGCCAGGCCAGACCGACCCAGTTGACAGATCCTTTCACTCTTCTGCTCATTACTTTGTGAAACTCGACCAAAACTCTGAATTTGCTTACTCGCCTAGATATGTATGCTGCAATTTCTATCTGAGATGGATTTGAGAACACCCGACATTCGTCATTTGATGGGCGCATTTCATTACTGGGTTGCAATTCACAGAATACATACTTCACTTCCCATTTTATTCGAGGAAACCCCTTCGCTCCATTTCGGAACCCCGCATTGCATTTATCATTAAACAACTAATAACTTGGGCGAGGATTTAGAAAATGGAATTTACATCGGGATGATTTCTCATTTCTGATGGGTAGAAAATAAACAGTAACGAGGGTTTTTATAACCCAATCCAGTTGCATAATATTTTGGGTTTTAACTGGGTTTCAGCCCAATCAATTCCTAAAAGTGAATGAGTAATGCTCCAACATCCATGGCCCCAATCAACCTTCCAAATGGCAATTTAATGAAGGTTTTACTCGTGCATAACGTAAGTATGACATCAGATGCGCCTAGCGTTTTCAGGATTGGTTTGTTATATGAATTTTGACATTTCCCATTTTTGCTTATCACTCTTGTTTTGAGATTCGTGTGAAGCTTTGACTTCATGACTGAACTATTCATTTATCTTTTTCACTTCCTTTTTATGGAACAGGAAGTTGAAGTTGGATATTTATTATTTTGCTGGCTGTCTAAAATGCTTTGTTTGAAAACTATTTAAAAAATTATGTTATGATGTTTACGTCTGTCGATAAATTTCAACATGGTATCCTGTCACAAACAAAAGTATTAGTTCCTGAAATTGTTGTACCGATGTGCAAATTCTAGTAAAAACATTACTATATAAAATCTGACGTATTATGCTGGATGTGATGTATTATTATTTTAATTTCATTGTTTTACATTGTTGTGGGCAGCAGTAGTAAGCGATTTTGAGCATGAGTGAGTGGTTTTGTGGCTGTCAGTCGCATTATGACAAATGCATATTTAGAGCACACCCTCTGCTCTGAAATAAATGATACTTTTATTATGTCACACTGTTTAGTGCACGTGTTCACGGTTAACAAACTGGTGCTGCTCTATTGTCATTGAGATGATGCCGATGATGGCACTCACGATCGTGGTTATATCCGTTCCATGATGTTTTAATCTTGTTTGGTTTTCTACTGATAATCATAATGGTTTTGGTTTTATCCCTGAGTTTACCCTTGACAGTTTTCTCATAGTTGTCTCAAATTCACAAATATAAACAGCTTAAGAGTTTCCTTTACTTACTAGACAGCACCAGTTTATGTAAATACAGCCTGGAGAAATTTTCATAATACTCCTTCAAGCTACCTACACGGGTCTCGTTTCAACTAACAGAAATTCTCTCTCTACTGGTTAGTAATTAAGTTGAGGAATTCCACTTCATTTAAGATAAGTGGAAGAACGTGCGAGAGGCATTGGTGCATTTTGGTCAGCCAGCACACAACCACTGGACATTTTCATATGTGGAATTTTAAGAGCTCTCCAATTCTTTGTTCCCTGTAATCCCCGTTGCAGATGTGATGTGATATCTACTTATCAGCCATTCTGATATTATTCACACCTTTCCTTTTCTTATTTCCTGAAAATTCAGCACCTTTAAACAACTGATATTCCATTGAAAAACATGAGTGTCTCATCTTCCCCAAACGCCCCCCTCTCTCTCTCTCTTTACATACAAGGAGCATTGTGTTGTGTTTTGGATTGAAATTTCTCTTGTACATCTTATTAAGCAAATTGTTATTCTGTGCAGGCATCACATTCATATTATATCCCATATTATCATTCTCTAAAGAAATTCCCTACCACTCTCTTCCCTTGGCTTGGCTGATTCTTTCTGTCTTGTCTTGTGTGGGTTTGAATCAAATTGAGCCTAGAAGAATTGTTTGATAGCACAATAACCAGTACAAAAGTTAGGAAGTAAGAAACACTAGCATGATGATGGCACTAAAAAGCAGCGTTTCCACAAGAGACAGAGAATCTACTATTATGAATGTGTGTGTGTGTGTAGTGTTATTCTATGGTTTTACCAGGAGATAGCTTCTTTCTTGCCCACAGCACTTCTCTTGCACAGGAGAAGAAAAGTAAAGTCATATAAAACCAATGTGATGAAGCCAGGCAAGCCAGATAACATGGGACGAAGTTCACTCACGAACGAGTTAGATAGATAGGGCAATAGAGGAGAAGATGGGATTTATTTAGCGGAGAGGGTCATCCGAAGATGATCATCATTCGTGGAAAGAGATCATATTTCCTATGAACTTTAAGATTTATACCAAAAATGTGCAAAGAAAGGTGATAAAAGTTATTCAATTGTCTTGAACCAAGTCTTAAGAGTGATTTCATTATTATACGACAAGATGAAATTGACGGCTGACTTAATTTACAAAAGGACTTTTTTATTTGTTCAAGTAGTCGGACTAGAATATTTGATTGTATTACCATTAAAGGGGATATCAATCATTGTTTAAGCCACATTGACTTTGTGTGTCCCATCACTTAAAGGCAGCAAGATTGAATGGAAATGAGACCCAAGCGAGTATAAAGAGGTCTTCCCCTCCGGTGAGAATGAACTCTGCCATTTTTATACATCGGCTTTCTTCCATCCATTCCATCCATCCATCCAACGACCAAATGCGAAGGATATAATAATATTAAAGCCCTTTTACTAACTTATTCACACTCTACGTTACGTTATGTTATGTAACTACAGGATAGAGTAGGCCTAAAATTGTGAGCCCGTTTAAAAACATTGCACAAACTCCAACACACACACCATACTTTACAACTATTGCATAATGCCGAATAATTCTATACGTGTTTGCTTGTCTTGTCTTTATAAAGGATTTGCTCCATTTTATTATTGCTTTACTACTAGAGACGTTATTACAATAATTCTCATCCTTTATTAGCACCCCGCTGATGGAGATTATGATTACGACTATTACCCGATTCTTCTTCTATCCTGGATATCCATCCATTTTCTCTTTTTTAACCAGAGTGAATTCCTTCTCTGAAATTCATGTGATGGTGGTAAAAAGCTTTGCTAGTTGGTTCAGGGATACTGATTTCAACTATTAGAATTTTTGAGTGGTATAATAATAGTGATGAGCATAGTAAATTAAATGAGCGTGGTTTATGTTTCGGCTAGTGGATTTTCATTTCAGTGCATGCATAATGGGATGGGTGGGTTGAGAAGAGAGGATCGAGCACTAAAGTTCCAAAACAATATTTAGCATTTTTTTAAATTTACTAAAGACATAAAGGACGTAGTATTCTACACTGATGTAAATTGGAGCTGAACTGATGAGATAGCAAACAAGAAATGAAACGCGATAAATCCATTCCGTGCAGTTTGCTCCCTTTGGTTCGGCTTCTATAAAAAATATGCAGAAGTAGCAAGTTGCACGTAATGTAAATTCACAAATCTGTGGCGTTAGTTGAAATGGTATTGCAGTAAGGAGAGTTATGAATGAAGATCACGAATATGGTTTGAAAGATCAAGTTAAAGTCAGAGTTGAGTTTCATATCACAACGAACGACCAACTACTACAAGTAATCCATCCACACATTCACACAAATTAAAGTTGGTCTGGTTTATAACTCAATTTTGTCTGAGGGTAAATTACATGATTACATCATTACCACCAAAGTGTCTGGATCATGGTTTTTGCTAATTATGATATAATAATTATCAGATTTTCATATTTGTTTGGTCATTATTGTTAACACTTGAAATAAAGTTATATAACCAATGATAAATTGGTTGGTTGAGCAATGTAGCTTTTGAACATGGATAAAATCTCTCCACTTTGTCTGATAATGAAGGGAGCCATCGAGTCGAGTGTTTAAGTCTGATTTGAAGCATGTCAGTCAGTGGCCAAGGTTTTGACATGGTTGACTCATGTACGTGATTCTATGCTTGAAACTATTGAAGCGTAGCATGGAACTTAATTTTGTCGAATCAATCAGTGTGTAAAACTGATCGATGGATGGAATCAAAGTCTTTGATTTGATGTCGTTGGTTTCGGTCCAGATAGATCAAATAAATGTCCGTCGTCGTCCAATCTTATGAGCTGGCTTTGATGGAAAAGTTCTATTGATCGTCGTTCACTTTTCCTTCTTTATTTTAGTTTCCTTGCACTACTACAATAAATGAGTAAGTTGCATGTGGATGTCAGTGTGTGAAGCGTGTAAATCAATGGTCTGACAACCAGACCAAGGGTCCTGGTCACCATTAGCATGTATCTTTGGTCCGATCTTTGGCTACGTTTTTGGGTCCGTGCCGTAGTTGCCTTTTCCTTCTAAGGACTTGATTGCAGAGTGTTGGGTCATGGAAAGAATTCCTCTCCCTCTTTGTCTCTGCGTTCCTGAGTTAACGAGAATGAAGTGCATGATGAATGTTCTGGTCTTTGTAATAGGCTTTACGTTGTCTTATTTCGCTGACCGACGCTGACGGCTTTCCAAACCATTATCACCTCTTTGTTGCTTTGAATGGACAGATCTATCGTCCGTCCATTGATTTCTCTTTCCAAACAAATGGACTGGACCCTTTCTGTAAAAGTGTATATAAAATACAATAAAAGCCACCTCTGCTTTGTTGCTATCTGAATACGCAACCCATTGAAGCCACTTGTATACAAATTGGGATTGAGATAATAATCGAAATATGTCAGCGTTTAGGTAACATTCTAGTTGTAGTAGAAATCTGGGAGGTTGCGAATTTGTTTTGAAGTAAACTATAAATCTAGTCTGGACTGGAATTAGATTTTGAGATATGAATTGGATGAGAAACTGATCAAGGTGTGGCAATAATGAGACTAGTTGGATCAGAGTTGTGTATTATTAATGTGGTTGAAATATTATAAAATTCTTTTCACTGATCCTGCTACTACCATTGACAAGCTCCTTTATGCTAAACAGATCAAGAGGAGGAGAACTGGAGGGGGTCTTTATGTGGATGCACATAATAAAATGTAGCATGCATGTGTAAGAATGAAGAGTTCTTTCTTTTCCTATCGATATGCAACATTTAACGTGTTATGCATATGACAGGAATGTAAAATATGCTCAAGCAGGATACCGGCAGGTCGTCTTTGTGTCAAAAGTTTAAAAGGAAATTTCTTGCTTTAAATAATGAATTGGGTGTCGGAGATATGTCAGTGTGGGCACCATTTAAATGAAACATTATTAGTTGCATGCCTTCTTGCTTATGACGCAAATTCTCTAAACTGCTTCAAGCAATATATTATGTATGAAATGAAACACAAACCCACCCACAAAATATCAAAAATGACTGACTGGAATGAATTTTTGTGAATTTCAGGCGTCGGCGAATGCTGTGGCCACCGTAGTCGGCTGTAGCGTTTAACAGCTTCGACTTAAACTTTGTTGTTTAAACTTGACGTTTAAAATATTTGGAAAAATGGCTGCAGATCAACCAAGCCAAAAACAGGGCAAGACAACAGCCGCAGGAGCAACATCACCTAATGCCACAAAGAAGCCAAAGGAAAGAGTTCCTGTCAAGTCGACAGAGTTGACTGAAATCAATCAGTATCTCATGTGTTCATTATGCAGTGGATATTTGATCGATGCCACAGCGATAATCGAATGTCAGCACACCTGTAAGTGAAGTCACAATTGTTTATTTTCAAACAGACTTTAAAATTGAGGAGGCGAGTTTACAGCCATAAAAGAAGAGCCGTGAAGAAAATAACAAACATTTTCCTAATTGAGCCTCTTCTTAAATTCACAATTTGTTTTTAAATTGCAGTTTGCAAATCCTGTATTCTGAAGTACCTCGAGACAAATGGTTATTGTCCAATCTGTGACATTGAACTAAACACCGTGAAGCCTCATTTGAGTCTCAGGTAAACTAAAATAAAAAGAAATTCACAAAAACACACCTTACACGCCGTTAAAAAGCCATATACATTTATATACTTGCATACCCCATCCTTCGTTGCTCATTTACAGTCCTTGTCTACATGACATTTATGGGCAACTATTTGACAGCTAAGTTTGACAAGAGTTATTCAATTCTGACCAGTTTGCGCCTTTTCTGTGTGGGTTCAAAGGAACTTCTATTTTATGACTTTCAGTTCTTGTGGTCAGTTTAAATGATTGTCGTAAACTTTCCTTTGAGTTAGGATCTATAGGCGTGGGACTGGATACTTTTTTTACAGAGCAAAGTAAAAGTACTTTTCCAAAAAAATGTACTAGAATATTGAGATACGAAGTAGCTCAAGAGGGTAACGTACCCGTAGAATAGAAAGTACGTGTCAAACTCAAAGCGTTCCGTTAAAGTGAGATAGGGAAAGTCGAATATAAATGAAAAAGATTCCATAAAATCCTCATATAGATAACTACAAGAAAGTATGCTCTTTAAGGAGGGGGAAGAAAGGAAAGTGGTTTCAGAGTGCATATACTTTGAGCAACGCTTATTCCTTGCTTAATACGAGGATGATGAAAAGAAAACTCGGTATTTTCAAGTTAGAGAACTCCGAAATGAATTGTGAGAAAGAAGGGAACGTGCCTTCCGCTCTTTTCTATTCGACTAACTCGAATCATTCTGAAGAAAAGATGATGCTCTCATACACTCACATAATGCAGTCTTTATGTCTGTAATTCGTTCAAGAATGATGACATGATCAATGAATTGGTGAATGATAGGGGATAAAATGGATCGATTTATCGTACAATACTTCGGATGGCTAATCAACCGTACTATATATATGAACCTCTATTTAAACCCAGTTAACTTTACACATAGGGGGTGTGATGTCGTTGTTTTCTATCCTTCATTAATTACACTGTAAAATAATATTTCCTTTAACATACTCTAATTTTCAGGTCGGATGTGATTGTGCAAAGGCTAGTCTATAAATTGGTTCCGGGTCTTTTGGTTTCGGAGCTGAGAAGAAGGAGAGAGCACGCAGAAAGTAAAAATGTGCTTAGAGCTGCCGAAGTCGTCTCTGAGACAATGGCTTTGGAGGTGGAAGCTGCTACAGACTTATCCACAGTTCTCTCCTTGGATGACGTGGTTAGTCTGTCCATCGAGTACTTCAGAGGGTAAGGAAATGACGTTAATCTTTCATCTTTTGAATGATCTTCTCTTTGCGAAACATTTTACAGCAACATACATAATATGTATATATGTAGCATTACTCATGCAAGCTTTGCGAGAGTGATTTCATGAAAATCCATAATTCACAGACACAGGAAAATGTCTGCAGTAAAATTATAATAAAATTAACAAGAGTGACGAAACGTGTATGAATTTTTTGTGTAAGTAGGAGAGCCCAAGTCTTGCAGTACATAACAGTAGAAATATTTTAACTTACTTGAAAACAATAAGCTACAAAGCATTCACCTTTACATTATTATTTTTTATACAGTGTAAATCTACACGTTTGCATTTACAATTGAGATGAGATATGAGTGTATTTCCTATTTTTTTAAAGAGATAAGAAAGTGAGGAAACAACCAGACGTAGAGGAGGAAGATGATACATAATAAATTATTGTGGTTAGCTTTGCATGACTTTTGACTTGAAGTTAGACAACTACAAACCAGTCTATCTCTTTAAAATGTGCAACTACAAAACAATACTTGTGATGTATTATTTTGTTTTGTTTTTATCATCAAGGGGTTTCAGAGATCAAAAACATTTTGCATAACAAATCATTTTATGGTTATATGGCTTTTCTTCCTTAATAATGATTATCGTAAAAGTGTGATAGATAAAACTAAAATAGCTGATTGACAAATCAATTAATTTTACCAGATGTAAATAGGTCAACAAAAGTATCATAAAAACTAGGTTTGGATTGGAAAGCAGTAAAGTATTTCTTTGAAAAATGTCTCGAACTTTAGAAAGACAGTGAAATAAATCACTCCAAGTCTTCACCTCGCACAGCACTGCTACAGTGTGAGTGTGATTCAACACTACTAATAATAAATGACAATTCACTTGCAATCATGACTCGACATTTGTTCACGGACCGATGCTTTTGAAGTATATTGGATAAATCATCATATATGTAATGAGCATCTATGTATGTATATATTTGGTTTGGAAAGAATGAGGGATTTCGTTAGCATAATTTTTCACTGCATCTCTTATTGAGTGTTATAGATCTTTATTTATTTGAAACAAAAGATAACAATTTTCATAAAGAACAAACAAATGCTTATTGGTTGTCTCAATCTCTTTGAGGTGGACAATAATCACCCATATTATATCATCATCCATTTTATCTAAGATTTGCCAAAGTCATTCATGATGAATTGCTGCATCGGTAATAGATGGAAATGGCATCAGGATCAGATGAGTATGTAGATGAGTAATTGACAAGTGAATCACTCAAGTTTTTTGTCCTTTTACTTTCTAGTAGTACCGATGGTGGAGAGGACTTGAAACCAAAACCACAACCTGTGCAACAGAAACAGGACAAACTTCACTCCACAACAAATGTCCATCATCCTATTGAAGATGTCAACTGCTCCAAAGATTCCACGGACGTAAGTGAACTTCGATTTTCGATATTGTTCATCAGAGCATTATGATATATTGTCAAAATCAATTTCCTCCTTCCAAAAATACCCTCACTTCACTCACTCAGGTTATTAGGTACGACTTTACTTTGTAGATTAGATACGTGACAGTTGCATACATATTCCTTTTTCGTCAAGATTACAGGGAGGGGATTCAATCACATTCACACAATCACATCATTCTCATTAACAATAGAATGAATGGAATCACTTGCAGTAAATTTATGCTAAATGCATTGTGACGGTTTGTTAATGCTCATTTTTAGGGGATAGACGCTGGTAATACATAAAATCTGCATTGTATTGCCATTTTATTATTGTGTTCTTGGTTGTGAGCCGACGCAGCTAGTCTAGCAGTGCTATAGATAAAATTTAAAGGCTAATCTTGATCTTGACTCACGTAAATAAGGCCCCGCTTCAGCCAGTTTCAGGTAGGTACTTAAGTAGAGACATTGAACTTTACATTATACTATCATTACGGTAAAGCTATTCATGTTGTCGGCATTGTTCACGACAGGATATTGTAGGTAGACTATAGTGGCTCGAGCGAGAATGAATGTTTGTAACAGAATAAAAAAAAGGAAATTAATCGCTTGCAATTACAAAATTAAGAACAGAAGCACAGAAGCACAGAAGTAAGTAATACAATTCGAAATATAAAAAATCCCTTTCCTACCTACAATTGCATGCTCAAGTCTTCCTTTGTCCATAATTTATGGAGTTAAATGAAGTTGAAACTTTTAATATGCGGTAGATTGCTGTACAGACAGACAGAAGCAGTAAAGTTCATTCCGATATTGCCTCATTAGTTTCTTTGTATGTAATAATAAAAATATCCTTGGTTAAATGTTCACTTCATAGCCACCCATCCCATCATCTTCTTGATGTCCATATTTTCATCCTTTAACAAAAATTACAAGAAAATTGCCTAAAGCCACGTTAAATTCAGCAGCACCACACCACCACGGTAGCTTTGTTCCACTCCACTCCCATTAAGAGTAGGTCTGGCAAGACTGAGACCACAGTCGAGAAGAAAAATTTGCACGTAATTAACGTAGGTAATAATAGGGGAGTTGATTAATCCCTTTGGTCGTGCGTGGGTTCAAGACAGATTTGTCTTCTGTCAGTGAACGCACGGACGGATGGTTGAAATATGTATGCCTTTTGGTTACTATTTTATCCTCTTCATCTTTATTATTAAGCCAATACATAGCCTAGCTTTACTTTCATTTCTTAATATATTCCATCTGACCTGAGGAGGAAGATACCAATCAAAAATTAATTTAAAAAGGACAAATATATAAATAAATCATCAACATTCAAACGTTACTATGAATGTCTTGATGAAGGTAGGTGGTGTGGTTGGTGCGTTATGAAATGAAAAAGGAATAAGAATGCTATCATATCATATTGTTGTGTAGCATGTATGTATGTATATGTCGTTGCATGGGTTTCTTTCCATGTTTCATGCCCATGTCTTGCCAAATGAAAAATAATCCACAACAAGCTTTCAAGTTGCCATCAAGATAACAGCATGATGAGACATAAAAGTGTATATAACTTTGGATTTAAATGGTCAAAATACTAGGGAGCAACCAGTTTCCATTCTTTTCACTGAATTAAAAAGTTTAAGTAATTTGATTGATGGTTGATTTGATACCACTCATAATGAAGAGAAGAAGGTAGTCGAGGTGTCTCATTATTGCACATGAGGTCCAGGAAGAAGGCAATATATTTACATGTTCAAGTAATAAATAATTCACTCTTTGTTGTACAGCTAACCGGCATTTCTACATAGGTAGTACATTGTTTCTGATCAGGTTTCGTTTATTTGCCATACAGACTCTTGAAACTCCACGCTGTTTTGCTTTATAAGCTTAAACTAATTAGAATTAACCTTATTTGCAGCTCCTCCGGAAATTGCTTGCTCACATTTAACTTTACCTCTACCTCGTGCATCCAATCCACTAATAATTAGATCCCTTTTACCCTAAGAGTTTTTCCTATTAAACTGCTCAAGATTGCAGATAATCTGTCTAATTGAATTTCATCGCTTGCACTCCCTTCTTTCTCACAATGCATTTCTACATGCACCGCACAAGTAAAGTGTGGTTTTCACTGGTGATGTGATGATAAAATGGGCTGATTAAAAATTAATGAGTTAAAAAATTTGTACCATTCCTTCGAATACCCCAAGGCTCTCATTCTTTACAAATAAGGACAAAGCTGAGCCGGTCAAAAAATGAGCAACAATTACTTGTTATAAT